>JAIUJO010002294.1:20000-32500 GCA_023846275.1 Vanilla planifolia
AGAAGAAAAAGAAGAATGAAAAGAAGAAGATGAAAAAGAAGAAGAAGAAGAAGAAGACGAAGAAGAACACAAAGAAGAAAAAGAAGAAGAATAAAAAGATGATAAAAAGAAGAAGAAGAAGAAGAATAATAATAAGAAGAAGAAGAGGAGGAAGATGGAGAATAAGAAGAAGTGGAAGAAGAAGAAGAAAACAAAGAAGAAGAAGAAGATGAAGAAGAAGCAGTAAAAGAAAAAGAAGTTGAAGAAGAAAAAGAAGAACAAGAAGAAGAGGAAGAGGAAGAACATGAAGTAGTAGGAGAAGAAGAAGTGAAAGAAGAAGAAGAAGAAGAGAAAGGAGAAAAGAAGAAGAAGATGAGGAAGAAGAAGAAGAACTTAATGAAATGAAAAAGAAGATGACGAGGAAGAAGAATATGATGAAGAACAAGAAGAAGAATAAGAAGTAGACAAGGAAGAAGAAGAAGAAGAAGGAGAAGAAGAAGATGTAGAAGAAAAAGAAGAAAAAGTAAAAGAACGAGAAGAAGAAGAAGAAGAAGAAGAAGAATAAGAAAAAGAGGAAGAAGAGGAAGAAGAAGAAGAAGAGGATGATGAAGAAGAAGAGGAACAAGAAGAAGAAGAAAATGAAAAAGGAGAAGAAGAAGAAGGTAAAGAAGATGGAAAAGACGAAGAGGAAGAAGAAGTAGAAGAAGAAGAAGAAGAAGAAGAAGAAAAAAAAAGGAAGAAAAAGAAGAAGAAAAAGAAAGAGAAGAAGAGGGAGAAAAAGAAGAAAAGGATGAAGAAAAAGAACTAAAAGAAGAATATGATGAATAAACAGAAGAAGAAAAGAACAAGAAGAAGAAGAAGCAGAATAAGAAACAAAAGAAGACAAAGAAGAAGAAGAAAACAAGATGATGATGAAGAAGAAAAAGAAGAAGGAGAAGGAGTTGAATAAGGAGAAGAAGAAAAAGAAAAAGTGTAACAAGAGAAAGAAGATGAAGAAGAAGAAGAAGATGATGATGATGAAGAAGTAGAAAAAGAATAGGAAGTTGAAGTAGAAGAAGAAGTAGAAGAAGAAGAAGAAAAAGAATTTGTAGAAGAAGGAGAAGGAGAAGAAGAAGAAGAGGAAAAAGAAGAAGAAGAAGAAGAACAAGAAGACGAAGAAGAAAAACATGATGAAGAAGAAGGGGATGAAGAAAAAGATGAAGAAAAAGAAGAAGAAGGACAAGAAAAGAAGAAGAAGAAGAAGAAGAACATGAAGAAGAAGAATATTAAGAAGAAGGAAAAGAAGAAGAAGAAGAAGATGATGATGATGAAAAGAAGAAGAAGAAGAAAAAATAGAAGAATATCAGGAAGAAGAAGAAGAAGAAGAAAAACAAGAACAAGAAGATGAAGTAGAAAAAGATGAAGAAGAAGAAGAAGAGGAAGAAGAAAAAGTGGAAGAACATAAAGAAGAAGAAGGAGAAGAAAAAGAAGGAGAAGATGAAAAGAACATGAAGAAGAAGAAGAAGAAGAAACAGTAGAATATAGGGTTGAAGAAGAAGAAGAAGAAGAAGAGGAAGAAGTTGCTAAAGAAAATAAGGAAGAAGAAGAAGAAAAAGGAGAAGAAGTAGAAGAAGAAGATGATGATGATGAAGAAGTAGTAGTTTGAATAGTAGTAATAGCAGTAGAAGAAGAAGAAGAAGAAGGAAAAGAAGCACAAGAAGAAGAAGAAGAAGAGGAAGAGGACAGAGAAGAAGAAGAAGAAGACGAAAGAGAAGAGGAAGAAGGAGATGAAAAAGAAGAAGATGAAGAAAAGAAGGGGAAGAAGGAGATGGAGAACAAGAACAAGAAGAAGAATTAGAATAAGAAGTAGGAGAAAAAGAAGATGATGAAGAAGAAGAGGAAAAGGAAGGAGTAGAAGAAGAAGAAGAAGAAGAAGAAGATGATGATGATGATGAAGGACAAGAAGAAGAGGAAAAGGAGGAAGAAGAGGAAGTTGACGAAGAATAAAATAAGAAGTTGATGATGAAGTAGAAGAAAAAAAATAAGATGGGTAAGAAAATGAAGAAGGCAAATAATAATAATAATAATTATTATTATAATATTAATAAAAAGAAGGGGAAAAAGAAGAAGAAGAAGAAGAAGAAGAAGAAGAGAAAGATGAAGCAAAAGAAGAAGAAGAAGAAAATGATGGAGTTGAAGAAGAACAACAAGAAGAAGAAGAAGATGAAGAAGAAGTGGGGCAAAAGAATAATAATGAAAATAATAATAGTAATAAAAAGAATAATAATAGTAGTAACAATAATAATAATAAAAATAATAATAACAATAATAATAAAAAGAAGAAGAAGAAAAAGATGAAGAAGGCGAAGAAGGAGAAGAAGAAGATGAGGAAGAAGAAAAAGAAGAAGGAAAAGATGTAGAAAAAGAAGAAGAAGGATAAGAAGAAGAAGACAAATACGAGGAAGAAGAAAAAGAAGAAAAAGAAGAAGGTGAAGGAGGAGGAGGAGGAGGAGTAGGAGGAGAAGAAGAAGAAGTACAATAAAAGGTTAAATAAGAAGAAGAAGAACAAGGTTAAGGATAATAATAATAATAATAATAATAATAATAATAATAAAAATAAGGAGAAGAGAAAGAACAAGAAGATAAAGCTGAAGCAGAAGAAAAAGAAGAGAAAGAAGAAGTTGATGAAAATATAGGAGGAGAAGAAGAACAAGAAGAAAAAGAAGACGAACACGAATACGAAGAAGAAGAAGAAGAAGAAAAAGTTGAAGAATGAGAAGAAGTAGAAGAAGACGAATATGATAAAGAAAAATAAGAAGATGAAGAAGAAGAAGAAGTAGGAGAGGAAGAGGAAGAGGAAGAAGAAGAAGAAGAAGTAGAAGAAGTGTAAGATGGCAAAGAAGATGAAGAAGAAGTAGTAGGGGAGGAAGAATAATAATAATAATAAAAATAATAATAATAGCAATAAGTAGATGAAGATGGAGGCAAAGAAGGAGGTGGAGGAGAAGAGGAAGAAGAAGTAAAAGAAGAAAAAAAATAAAAGGCAAAAAATAAGAAGTAGAAGAAGAAGAAGAAGAAGAAGATGATGAAGATGTAGGAAAAGAAGAAGAAAAAGAAGAAGACGAATAAGAAGTAGAATCAGAAGTTGAAGAAATAGAAGAAGAAGAAGAAGAAGTAGAAGACATAGAAGAAGAAGAAGAAGAAGAAGATGAAGGGAAAAAAGAAGAAGAAGAAAAGAAGAAGAGGGAGAAGAAGAAGAAGAACTAGAAGCAAAAGAAGGTGACAAAAATGATGAAGAAGAAGAAGATGGAGAAGGAGTAGAAGAAGAAGTAGAAGAAGAAAAAAAACAATAAGTAGAAGAAGAAGAAGAAGTAGAGTTGTAGGAGAATGTAGAACAAGAAGAAGTAGTAGAAGAAGATGATGATGATGATGAAGAAGAAGAATAAAAGAAGAAGATGCAGATGATAAAGAAGAAAAAATGAAGGGAAAGAAAAAGAAAGAGAATAATAATAATAATAATTAAGATAATAATAATAATAGGAATAAAAATAATAGTAATAATAGTGAAATTTATAAGAAGAAAGAGGAGAAGAAGGGGAAGAAAGAGAAAAAGAAGCTGAAGAAGAAGAAGAAAATGAAGAAGAAGAAGAAGAATAAGATGAAGAGGAAGAAGAAGATGAAGATGATGAATAAGAAGGAGAAGAAGATGAAGAAGAAGAAAGGGGAGGTGGAGGAGGAGAAGAAGAAGAAGAAAAAGAAGAAGATCAGAACAAATAATAATAATAATAATAATAAGCAGAAGAAGTAAAGAAAGAGGAAGAAGAAGAAGAAAAAGTAGAAGAAAAAGAAGAAGAAGAAGAAGAAGAAGATGATGATGATGAAAAAGATGAAAAAGGAGAAAAAGAAGATGAAGAAGAAGAAGAAAAAGGAGAAGAATGAAAAGATGGGAAGAAGCAGAAGAGTTAGTAGAAAAAGAAGAAGAAGAAGGAGAAGAAGAACATAGGGAAAAAGAAGAAGAAGAAGAATTATAACAATACTAACAATAAGAAGAAGGAGAAGAAGAAGAAGTATAATAAGAAGAAGTAGAAAAAGAGGAAGAAGAAGAGGAAGAAGAAGAAGAACATGATGATGAAGTAGTAGTAGAGGAAAGAAGATGTAAAAGAAGACGGAGAAGAATAAAAAGGCAAAAAAAAAAGAAGGAGAAGATGAACAAGAAGAAGAAGAAGAAGAGGATGAAGAAGAAGGAAAAGAAGAAGAAGTGGAAGAACAAGAAGAAGAAGTTGTAGTAATTGAAGAAATGAAGATGAAGAAGAAAAAGAAAAAGAGGAAGAAGAAGTAGAAGAAGAAAAAGAAGAAGAAGAAGGAGATGCAGAAAGGAAGAAGAAGAAGAAGAAGAAGAAAAACAACAAGAACAACGAGATGAAGAAGAAGAAGTGGATGAAGATGAAGAAGAAGAAGCACAAGAAGAAGAAGATTAGGAAGAAGAATAATAAGAAGAAGAAGAATAAAAAGAGGAAGAAGAAGAAGGAGAAGAAGAAGAAGAAGATGAAGAAGAATTTGTAAGGGAAGAAGAAGAAGAAGAAGAAGAACAAGCAGAAGTTGAAGAAGAAGAAGAGGAAGAAGAAGAAGAAGAAAATGAAAAATAAGAAGAAGAAAAAGAAGAATAAGGAGAAGAAGAAGAAAAGGATGGAGAAAAAAAAAGTAGTAGAAGAAGAAAAGGATGGAGATGATGTAAAAGAAGGAGAGGATGAAGAAGATGAAAAATAAGAAGAAAGAGAAGAAGAAGAAGAAGTAGTAGTAAAAGAAGAAAAAGAAGGTGACTAAGAAGGAGAAGAAAAAGAAAATGAAGAAGAGGGAGAAGAAAAGGAAGAAGAAGAAGAAGAAGGAGAAGTAGAGAAGAAGAAGAACAAAAAGAATAAGATGAGGAGGGGGAACAAGAAGAAGAAACAGAAAAAGAAGACAAAGAAGTAGAAGAAGAAGAAGAAGAAGAAGAAGCAGATGCAAAAAAATAAGAAGCAAAGGAAGAGGAAGAAAAAGAAGAAGAAGAGGAAGAAGAAGAAGAAGAAGAAGAAGAAGAAGACAAGAAGATGATGAAGAAGAAGAATTAGAAGGAGAAGAAAAAGAATGTGAAGTGGAAGAAGAAGAAGGAAATTAAGGTGGAGAAGAAGAAGATGAAGAAGAACAAGAAGACAAGAAGAAGAAGAAGAGGAAGAAGAAGAAGAAGAAAAATAAGAACAGGAAGAAGAAAGGGAAGAAGGAGAAGTTGAAAAAGAAGAAGAAGAAGGAGCAGGAGGTGGAGGAGGAGAAGAAGATGAAGAAGAGAAGAAGAAGAAGAAGTAAATTAGAAGAAGGAGAAGAAATAAATTAGAAAAAGAAGAAGAGGAGGAAGAAGAAGAAGAAGAAGAAGAAGAAGAAGAAGATGATGATGATTATGAAGAAGAAGAAGAAGAAGAGGTGGAGGGGGAGGATGAAGAAGAAAAACAAGTACAAGAAGAAGAAGTAGTAGAAGAAGAAGAAGTAGTAGTAGTAGTAGAAGAAGAAGAAGAAGAAGAAGACGAAGAAGAAAAAAGAGAAGAACAAGAACAAGAAGAAGAAGAACAATTAGTAGAACAAGAAGAAGAAGAAGAAGAAGAAGAAGGAGAAGAAGAAGAAAAAGAAGAAAAGGGTAAGATGAAGAAGATGAAGAAGAAGGAGAAGAAGAAGAAGAAGAAGAAGATTGAGAAGAAGAAGGAAAAGAAGAAGAAGAAGAAGAAGAAGAGGAAGAAGAAGAAGAAGAAGAAGAAGAAGAAGCTGGGGAAAAAGAAGAAGGAGAAAAAGAAGACAAAGAAGTAAAAGAAGAAGAAGTTGCAAAAAAAATAAGTAGAGGAAGAGGACGAAGAAGAAGAGGAAGCAAAACTTGAAGACTATGAAGAAGAAGAAAAGAGGAAGACGATGAATAAGAAGAATTAGAAGAAAAACAAAATGAAGGTGAAGATGATGAAGAAGAAGAAGGAGATTAAGAAAGAAAAGAAGAAGAAGAAGAAGAATAAGTAGAAGAGAAAGCAGAAGAAGAAAAAGAAGAACATGAAGAAGAAGGAGAAGAAGTAGAAGAAGAAGAAGGAGGAGGAGGAGGAGGAGGAGGTGGAGGTGAAAAATAAGAAGAAGAAGATGAAGAAGTTGAAGAAGAAGAAGAAGAAGAAGATGGAGAAGGACATGAAGAAGAAGGAGGAGGAGGAGGAGGAGAAGAAGATCAAGAATAAGAAGAAGAAGAAGAAAAAGTAGAAGAACAAGTAGAAGAAGAAGAAGAAAATGAAGAAGAAGTGGAAGATGGAGAAAAAAGAAAAGAAGAAGAAATAGAAGAAGAAAAAAAAGAAGATGAATAAGAAGAAGAAGAAGAAGAAGAAAAAGAATTAGAAGTAGAAGAAGAAGAAAAAGAATTAGAAGTAGAAGAAGAAGAAGGAGAAGAAGAAGAAAAGAAGAAGAAGATGAAGTAGAAGAAGAAGTTGGAGTAGTAGTAGTAGGAGTAGAAAAAGGAGAAGAAGAAGGAGAAGAAGAAGGAGAAGAAGAATAAGAAGTATAAGAAGGAGGAGGAGAAGGAGAAGACGAAGAAGAAGACAATGATGAAGTATAAGATGTAGAAGAAGATGGACAAGGCTATGAAGAAGAAGAATTACAAGAGAAAAAACTAGAAGAAGAAATAAGAAGAAGAAGAAGAACAAGAAGAAGATGAAGAAGAAGAATAAGAAAAAGAAGGAGAAGATGGAGAAGTAGATGAAGAAGAAGGAGAAGAAGATGAACAAAAAGTAGCAGAGGAAGAACAAGTAGGACAAGAAGTTGAAGATGAAGGAGAAGAAGGTGAAGGTGAAGAAGAAGAAGAAGAAGAAGTTGAAGAAGAAGAAGAAGAGGAAGAAGAAGAAGAATATGAAGAAGAAGAAGAAGAAGAAGAAGAAGGGGGAAGAAGACGATGAAGATTAAGAAGAAGAAGAAGAAGACGACGAAGCAGAAGGAGAAGAAAAGATGAAAAAGAAGAAGAAAATGAAGAAGAAGAGGAAGAAGTAGAAAAAGAAGAAGTAAACGAAGAAAATCAGAAGATGTAGAAGAAGAAGAAGAAGAAGAAGAAGATGAAAAGGAAGAGGAAGTAGAAAAGGAAGAAGAAGAAGAGGAAAAAAATTAGAAGAAGTAGAGGAAGAAGAAGGAGAAGAAAAAGAAGAAGAAGAAGATGATGAGGAAGAAGACAAAGATGATGATGAAGAAGAAAAGGAAGAAGAAGAAGATGACGATTATGGACAAGAAGAAGAAGAAGATAAAGAAAATGATGAAGAAGAAGTAAGAAGAAGAAGAAGAAGAAGAAGGAGAAGAAGAAGAAAAAAAGAAGAAGAAGAACAAGAAGATGAAGGAGAAGTTGCAGAAGAAGAAGAAGAGGAACAAGAACAACAAGGAAAAGAAGAAGAAGAAAAAAAGAGGGAGAAGTAGAAGAAGAAGAAGAGGAAGAAGCAGTAGTAGCAGAAGAAGAAGTAGAAGATGAAGTGAAAGAAGAAAAAGACGACAAAGAAGAAGAATAAGAAGAAGAAAAAGAAGATGAAATGCAATAAGAAGAAGAAGAAGAAGAAGAAGGAGAGCAATAAGAAGAAGAAGAATAAGAAGAAGCAAAAGGCGATGAAGAAGAAGAAGAAGAAGACGTAGAAGAAGAATAGGATTAAAAAAAGAAGAGGAAGAAGAAGAAGAAAAGAGAAAGAAGAAGAAGAAGATGAAGAAGAAGAAGAAGAACATGATGATGATGATGGAAGAGAAGAAGAAGAAGAAGATGAAGAAGAGAAGAAGATGAAGAAGAAGGAGAAGAAGGAGAAGAAGAAGTAGTAGGAGATGAAGTAGTAGCGATAGTGGTAGTAGAAGAAGATGGAGATGAAAAAATAAGAAGATGAAGTAGTAGAAGAAGAACAAGAGAAAGAAGAAGTAGAAAATGAACAAGACTAAGAAAAAGAAGTAGTAGAAGAAGAAGAGGAAGAAGAAGGAGGAGGAGAGAAGAAGGGAAGAAGAAGAAGAAGAAAAAGTAGAAGAACAAGAATATAAGAAGAAGATGATGAAGAAGACGAAGAAGTAGAGGAATAAAAAAACAGAAGTTGAAGGAGAATGAGAAGAAGGAGAAGTAGTAGTAGTAGAAGAAGAAGAACAAGAAGAAGGGGAAGGAGATGAAAAAGAAGAAAAAGATGACGAAGAAGAAGAAGCAGAAGTAGAATAATAATAATAGTAATAATAAGTAGAAGAAGAAGATGAAGAAAAAGAAGAATGGGATAAGAAGAAGAAAAAGAAGGAGAAGGAGGACGAGGAGAAGGAGGAGGAGAAGAGGAAATAGAAGAAGAAGAAGAAGAAATACAAAAGTAGGAATACAAGGAAGAAGCAGAAGAAGAAGAAGAAGAAGAAGAAGAAGAAGAAGAAGAAGATGATGATGATGATCTTAATGATTATGGAAAAGAAAAAGAAGAAGAAGAAGAAGAAGAGAAAGAAGAAGAAGAAATATAAGGAGGAGTGGACAGTAGAAGAAGAAGAAGAAGAAGGTGAGGAAGAAGAATAAGAAGCTGGAGAAGACAAAGTAGAAGAAGAACAAGAGGAATAAGCAGAAGGAGGAGAAGGAGAAGAAGAAGAAGATGGAGAGGAAGAAGAAAAAGTAGAAGAAGAAGAAGGAAAAGAAGAAGAAGAAGAAGAAGAAGAAGAAGAAGATGATGATGATGAAGAAGAAGAAGAGGAAGAGGAAGAAGAAGAAGAAGTACATGAAGAAGAAGAAGAAGAAGAAGAAGAAGAAGATGAAGATTAGGAAGAAGAAAAAGAATATGAAGAAGAAATTGAAGAAAGAAGATGAAAAGAGGAAGAAGAAGAAGTAGAAGAAGATGTAGAAGAACAAACGGAATAAGAAGATGATGAAAGAGGAAAAGATGAAGATAATGAAGAAGAAGAAGAAGTAGAAGAACAAGAACAACAACAAAAACAAGAAGAAGAAGAAGAAGAAGAAGAAGAAGAAAAGGAAGAAGAAGAAGAAGAAGAAGAAGAAGAAGAAGAAGAAGAAGTTGAAGATGGAGAATAAGAAGAAGAAGAAGAAAGAGTTGGACAAGAAGATGAGGTAGAAAAAGAATGAAAAGAAGAAGATGAAGAAGGCAAACAAGGAGAAGAATTAAAAGAAGGAGAAGAAGAAGAAGAAGAAGAAGAAGAAGAAGAAAAGAAAAAGAAGAAGAAGAAGAAGAAGAAGATGGGGAAGGAGAAGAAGAAGACAATGTAGAAGAAGAATAATAATAATAATAACAATAATAAGTAGACAATGAAAATGAAGAAGAAGAAGAAGAAGAAGAAGAAGAAGAAGAAGAAAAGGTAGAAGAAGAAGATGAAGAAGGAGAAGAAGGATGAGAAGGAGATGAAGAAGATGATGATGATGATGAAGGAAAAGAGGAAGAAGAAGAAGAAAAAGAAGAAGAAAAAGAAGATGGAGAAGAAGAAAAAGAGAAAGAAGAAGAAGAAGAAGAAGAAAAAGTAGTAGAAGAAGAGGATGATGAAGAAAAAGTGGAAGAATAAGTTGATGTAGAAGATAAGGAAAAAGAAGAAAATGAAATGAAGATGGAGAAGACAAAAATGAAGAAGATGAAGAAAAAGAAAAGAAGAAGTTGAAGAACAAGAAGGGGAAGAAGAAATAGATGATGAAGAAGAAGAAGACTATGTTGAAGGAGAAGAATAAGTACAAGAAGAATAAGAAGTCTGTCACGAAGATGTAGCAGAAGTAGAAGAAGAACAAGAAAAAGAGGAAGAGGATGATGAAGAAGAAGAAGAAGAAGATGGACAAGAAGAAGAAAAAGAAGAAAGAGAAGGAGGAGGGGGAGGAGGGGAAGAAGAAGAAGATGAAAAAGAAGTACAAGAAGAAGAAGAAGAAGAAGAAGATGAAGAAGAAGATGGAGAAGAAGAACAAGAACAAGAAAAAAATGGAGAAGAAAAAGAAGAGGAAGAGGAAGAAGAAGAAGAAGACGATGATGATGACGAAAATAAGGAAGAGAAGATGTAGAAGAAGATGGTGAAGAAGATGAGGATGAACAAGAAAATGGAGAAGAAGAAGAAGAAGAAGTTGAAGAAGAAGAAGAGAAAGAAGAAGAAGAAGAAGAAGGAGAAGAAAAAGAAGGAGAAGATGAAGAAGAACAAGAAGAAGAAGAAGACAAGGAAGAAGAAGAAGAAGAAAAATTAGAAGGAGAAGAAAAATTAGAAGGAGAAGAAGATGATGAAGAAAATGAAGTAGTAGAAGATGAAGAACAAGGAGAAGAAGAAGAGGGAGAAGAAGAAGATGAAGAAGTAGAATAAGAAGAAGAAGAAGAGGAAGAAGAAGCAGAAGAAGAAGAAGATGAAGATGAAGAAGAAGTGGAAGAAGAAGAAGGAGACGAAGAAGAAGAAGAAGAAGAAGAAGAAGAAGGCGGAGAAGAAGAAGGGGAAAAAGAAGAAGAAGAACATGATGAAGGAGAATAATAATAATAATAATAATAATAATAATAATAATAAGAAGATGAAGAAGACGAGGAAGAAGAGGAAGTAAAGGAAGAAGAAGACGAAGAAGAAGACAAAGACAAAGACGAAGAAGAAGAGGAAGAAGAAGACAAGGAAGAAGAGGAAGAAGAAGAAGAAGAAGAAGAAGAAGAAGAAGAAATGGACGAAGAAGAAGAAGAAAAAGAAGAGGACTATGATGAAGGAGAAGAAGAAGTAGAAAACGAATAAGAAGAAGTCTATCATGAAGGAGAAGTAGAAGAAGAAGAAGTAGATGAAGATGAAGGTGAACAAGAAGAATAAGAAGTAGTGGAAGAAAGAGGAGGAAGAGGAGGAGGAGGAGCAGGAGAAGAAGAAGAAGAAGAAGGAGAAGAAGAAGAAGAAGAAGAAGAAGAAAAAGAAGAAGAAGAAGAAGAAGAAAAAGAAGAAGAAGAAGAAGAAGAAGAAGAATAAGAAGATAAAGAAGAACAAAAAGAAAAGGGTTAAGAAGAAGAAGAAGAAGAAGAAGAAGAAGATGATGGAGAACAAGATGAGGATCTACAAGATAATGAAGAAGAAGAAAAAGAAGAAGAAGAAGTTGAAGAAGAAAAAGAGAATGAAGATGAAGAAGAAGAAGAAAAATAAGAAGAAGATGAAGGAGAAGAAGAAGAGGAAGAGGAGAAACAAGAGGAAGAAGAAGAAGAAGAAGAGAAGAAGAAGAACACGAATAAGAAGAAGGAGGAGAAGAAGAAGAAGAAGAACAAGAAGAAGGAGAAGGAGAAGAAGAAGAAGAACAAGACCTAGAAGGAGAAGACAAAGAAGAAGAAGATGAAGAAGAAAGACTAGAAGAAAAATAAGAGGAAGAAGAAGTAGATGGAGAAGAAGATGAGGAGGAAGAAGAGGAAGAAGAAGAAAGAGAAGAAGAAGAAGAAAAAGAAGAAGACGAGGAAAAAGAAGAAAAACAGCAAGAAGGAGTGGTAGAAGAACAAGAAGAAGTAGAAGAAGAAAAAGAAGAAGAAGTAGATGAAGAGAAAAAGTTGAAAGAAAAAGAAGAAAAAGAAGAAGAAGAGGAAGAAGAAGATGAAGAAGAAGAACAAGAAGAAGAAGAAAAACAAGAAGAAGAAGAAGAAGAAGAAGAAGAAGAAGAAGAATTAGAAGAAGATTAAGAAGAAGAAGAAGAATACAAAGAGGAAGATGAAAAAGAAGAAGAAGAAGAAGAAAAAGAAGAAGAGAACAAAGAAGAAGAGGAAGAAGAATAAGTAGTGGTTGTAGTAGTAAAAGATGAAGAAGAAGAAGAAGAAGAAGAAGAAGGGGAAGATGTAGAACGAGAGGAAGAAGAAGAAGAAGAAGAAGTTGAAGAAGACGGAGAAGAAGAAGAAGAAGGGAAACAAGAAGAAGAAGAAGAAAAAAAGAAGAACAACTGGAAGGAGAAGTTGAAGAAGATGAAGAAAATGCTGATAATGGAGATGACAAAAGTGAAGAAGAAGAAGAAGTCGGAGAAGAAGTAAAAGAAGAAGAAGAAGAAGAAGAAGAAGTAGATGAAGAAGAAGATGAAGAAGACTATGATGAAAATAAAGAAGAAGTAGAATAAGAATAAGAAGAAGACTATCTTGAAGGAGTAGCAGAAGAAGAAGATGAATAAGAAGAACAATAAGAAGAAGAAGGAGAAGCAGAAGGAGGGGGAGGATGAGGAGAAGAAGAAAAGGAAGAAGAAGAAGAAGAAGAAGGAGAAGAAGAAGAAGAAGATGAAGAAGAGGGAGAAGAAGTTAAACAAAATGTAAAATGTGGAGAAGAAGAAGAGGAAGAAGACGAAGAAAGAGAAGAAGGAGAAGAATATGATGATGAAGAAGGAGACAATTGAGAAGAACGAGATGGTGGAAAAAATGAGCATAAAGAATAAGAAGAAGAAGTAGAAGAGGAAGAAGAAGAAGAAGAAGTAGAAAAAGAAGAAGAAGAAGAGACTAAGAAGAAGAGGAAGAAGGAGGAGGAGAAGAAGAAGCAAAAGACAAAGAAGAAGATGAAGAAGAAGAGGAAGTTGAAGAAGTAGAAGATGATGATGATGAGATGAAGATGAA
>JAIUJO010002294.1:37500-50000 GCA_023846275.1 Vanilla planifolia
GCAGGAGGAGGAAGAGGAGGAGAGGAGTTGGAGGAGGAGAAGAAGAAGATGAGGAGGAGGAGGAAGAAGAAGAAGAAGGAGAAGTAGGAGGAGGAGGAGGAGAAGAAGATGAAGCAAAAGAAGAAGAAGGTGAACAAGAAGAACAAGATGATGAAGAGTAGAATAAGACGATGGAGAACAAGAAGAGGAAGAAGAAGAAGAAGAGGAAGAAGAAGGACAAGAAGAAGAAGAAGGAAAAGAATAAGAAGAAGAGGAAGATCAAGAAGAAGAAGAAAAAAATTATGATGAAGAAGAAGAAGAAGAACAAGAAGAATAAGAATAAGGATAAGAAGAAGAAGAGGAAGAAGAAGAAGAACAAGTAGGAGAAGAAGAAGAAGAAGAAGAAGAAGAAGAAGAAGAAGAAGAAGATGAGGTAGATGATGATGATGTCAAAAAAGAAGAAGGCTATGATGAAGGAGAAGAAGTAGAAAAAGAAAAAGATTAAAACTATCATGAAGGAGAAGCAGAAGAAAAAGAAGAAGAAGAAGAAGAAGGAGAAGAGGAAGAAGAAAAAGAAAAATAATAAGAAGAAGAGGAAGAGGAAGTAGTTGAAGAAGAAGAAGATGACTATGATGAAGAAGAAGAAGAAATAGAAGAATAAGAAGAAGACTATCATGAAGGAGAAGTAGTAGAAGAAGAAGAAAAAATGAGAAGAAGAAGAAGAAGAAGAAAAAGGAAAGAGGAGGAGGAGAAGTATAAGAAGAAGAAGAGGAAGAAGAAGAAGAAAAAGAAGAAGGAAAATAAGAAGAAGATGAAGAAGAAGTTGAAAAAGAAAAAGAAGAAAAAGTAAAAGGTGGAGAAGAAGAAGAATAAGAAGAAGAAGATGATGATGATAATGTTGAAGGAGATGAAGAAGTAGAAGATGGTGAAGAAGATGAGCAAGAAGAAAAAGATGATGAAGAAGAGGAAGAAGAAGAAGAAGAAGTTGAAGAAGAATAAGAGAAAGAAGAAGAAGAAGAAGAAGGAAGAAGAAGAAGAAGAAAAAGCAACATAAGGTGAAGAAGAAGAAGAAGAAGAAGGAGAAGAAGAGGAAAAGAAGAGCAAGAGGAACAAGAAGAATAAGAATAATAATAAAGAAGAAGAAGAATAAAAGATAGAAGAAGAAGTATATGGAGAAGATGAGGAAGAAGAAAAAGAAGAAGGTGGAGGTGGAGGAGGAGGAGGAGGAGGAGGAGGAGAAGAAGAAGAAGAAGAAGAAGAAGAAGAAGAAGAAGAAGAAAGGTCAACAAGAAGAAAAAGATGGTGAAGAAGAAGAAGAAGGAGAGGATAAGAAGAAGAAGAAGAATAAGAATAAGAATAAGAAGAAGAAGAAGAAGAAGAGTAGGAGAAGAAGAAGAAGAAGAAGAAGAAGAAGAAGTAGTAGTAGAAGAAGGAGAAGAAGGAGAAGAAGAAGAAAGAAGAAGAAGAAAAAGAAGAAGAAGGAGAAGAAGAAGAAGAAGAAGAAGAGGATGAAGAAGAAGAGGAAGAAGAAGATGATGAAGAAGGAAAATAAGAAGAAGAAGATGAAGAACTAGAAGAAGAAGAAGAAAACGAAGAAGAAGAATAAGAAGATAATGAAGGAGGAGGAGGAGGAGGAGAAGAAGAAGAGGAAGGAGGAGAAGAACAAGAACTATAAAATCAAGAAGAAGATGAAGATGTAGAAAAAGAAGAAGAGGAAAAGAAAAAGGAGAAGAGGTAAAGGAAGTAGAAAACAAAGGAGGAGGAGAAGAAGAGAGTAGCAAAACAATGAGTAGAAGAAGAAGATGATCAAGAAGAAGTAGAAAAAAAGAAGTTGGGAGAAGGCAAAGAAGAAGAAGAAAAGGAAGATGTTGATGATGAAAAAGAAGAATAAGAAGAAGATGAAAAAGATGGCGAAGAAGATAAGGAAGAAGAAGATTAAAAAGAAGAAGATGAAGAAGAATAACGAGAAGAAGGAGAATTTTTAAAAGAAGTCAAAACAGAAAGAAAAAAAAGAGAAAGAGAAGTAAAAGAAGAAGAAGAAGAAGAAGAAGAAGAAGGGAATAATAATAACAATAATAATAAGTAGAAGTAGAAAAAGAAGAAGAAGAAGAAGAAGAAGGAGAAGAATAGGGAGAGGAAGAAGTGAAGTAGAAGAAGAGGAAGGAGGAGAAGGAAAAAGGAGAAGAAGAAGAAGAAGAAGATCATCCTTTACTAGGAGGGTTTTTGAGAATGTTATTGTTAAAAGACAACTTTTTAGAGCTGAAGGTATGGTATCCCAATTGGGATAATTCACTCTTCCTTTGGAAGCATTGCCTAACATAATGAACATGTCAATAATCACATAAGGTGCTACTTGGCACTTTTTTTTTTGTTACCTGGTCGATCTTATTAATAGTCATACACTTTTTTTGAAAGATTAAGCCATGCAAGTGTAATTATGAAATATTTTAGACTATTGAAACTATGAATGGCTCATCAAAAATACTATAGTTCCTCTTCTTCTTGTTCTTCTTTTTGTTCTTCCTCTTTTTCTTTTTCTTTTTCTTTTTCTTTTTCTTCTTCTTCTTCTTCTTTCTCTTATTCCTCCAATTCTTCTTCTTCTTCTTCTTCTTCATCTTCTTCATCCTCTTCTTCTTCTTCTTCATCATCTCTTTTTCTTCCTCCTCTTCTTTTTCTTTCTTCTTTTTCCTCTTCTTCTTCTTATTCTTCTTCTTCTTTTTCCTTTTCTTCTTCCTCTTCTTCTTCTTCTTCTTCATTATCATCATCTCACACAGATGAAGAAGAGGAACAGGTAGAAGAAGAAGATGAACAAGAAGATGTAATGGAAGAAGAGAAGAAGAAGTAAAAGAAGTAGAAGAAGAAGAGGAAGAGGAGGAGAAGGAAGAAGAAGAAGAAGAAAAAGAAAAAAAAGTGTAAGAATTGCTAAAGATTATAGATTAAGGATTTAGGATTAAGGATTTTAGATTAAGGATTAGGGATTAGGGATTAGGGGTTAGAGATTATTAATTAAGGATTAAGGATTTTAAGTTTAGGGATTAGAGATTAGAGATTAAGAAATTATAATCAAGATTAGAGACTAACGATTAAGGATTTGGCATTAAGGAGAGAGGGATTAAAGATTTTGGAATATGGTTATAGATTAGGAAGGGTGGGATTTGGGATTTAAGATTAGGTATTTAGGATTAGGGATTAGGGGGAGGGATTAGGTATGTAACATTAGTGATTAGAGATTAAAGATTAGGGATTAAGGATTATGGATTAGCAACTAAGGATTAGGGTTTAGGGGTTTAGGATTACTAATTAGGGAGTAGGGATTAGGAAATAAGTAATAGGGATTGGAGGTTAAGGATTAGGGATTAGTGATGAAGGGATTATTTATTAGGGCTTCAAGATTAGGGGTTTATGGATTGAGGGATTAATTATTAAAGATTAGGATTTTTAGTTTAAGGATTATGCATTAGGGATTAGAGACTAAAATTAGTGATTAAGGATTACGTATTAGAGACTGGAGAGTAGAGATTAGAGATTAAGGGATTAGGATTAAGGTTAGGGAATAGAGATTAGTGATTAGGGATTTTTTAATTAGTGATTAAGCATTGAGGGGTTAGAGATCATGAAATAGGAATTATGAATTATAGATTAGAGATTACAGATTAGGAATTAGTTATCAGGGATTATAGTTTAGAGGTTAGGGATTAAGTAATAGAGAAAAGGGATTAAGGATTAAGTATTTAGGATTAAGAAATTAAGGGTTAGAGATTTTAGATTAGGGATTAAGGAAAAAGAAGAAGAAAGAAGGAAGAAAGAAGAGGGAAGTAGGAAAGAAAGAAGCAAGAAGAAAGAAGAAGAAGAGTAGAAAGAAGAAAGAGAAAAAAGATGAAGATGAAGAAGAAGAGGAAGAAGATCAGGAAGAATAAAGGAGATAGAAGAAAGAAGAGAGAAGAAAGGTGGAAAGAAGAAGGAAGAAGGAAGAAGGAAGGTGGAAAGAAGAAGGAAGAAGGAAGAAGAAAAGAGGAAAGAAGAAAGAACAAAGAAGAAAGAGGAGTGAAGAAGAAGAAGAAGAATAAGATGAAGGAGAAGGAGAAGGAAGAGGATGTGGAGAAGGAGGAGTCGAAGAAGGTGAAGGAGATTGAGAAGGAGAAGGAGATGGAGAAGGAGAAGGAGAAAGAAAAGGAGGAGGAGGAAAAGAAGGAGAAGGTGAAAGAAAAGTAGAAGGAGATGGAGAAGAAGAAGAAAGAGGCGGAGTAAAAGAAGGAGGAGAAGAAGAAAAACAAATAGAGAAGAACAAAAAGAAAAATAAAAAGAAGATGAACTAAAGAAGAAAAATAAGAAGTGGAAGAAGAAGAGAAAGATGAAGAACAAGAAAAGATGAAGGAGAAAAAGAAGAAGGGGGAGAAGAAGAAGAGGAAGAGGAAGAAGAAGAACTAGAAGAAGAAGATGAAGAAGAAGAACAAGAAGAGGAAGAAGAAGAAGAAGAGGAAGAAGAAGAGGAAAAAGAAGAAGAAGAAGAGAAAAAGAGATAGATTAAGGATTAGATTTTTGGTGTGTTATGGATTAGGGATTGAGGAGGGAGAGATTAGGGACTAGATGCTAAGGATTAAGGATTAGGGACTTAGGATTTTTTATTAGCAATTAGGGATTAGGTTTTAGGGATTAAGGATTATGGATTAGAGAGTACAGATTAAGGAATAAGTAATAAAAGTTAGGGTTAAGGATTAAGGAATAGGGAGTAGGGTTAATGGATTAGAGATTTGGTACTAAGGATTAAGTAATTAATTAGTAAAGATTATAGATTAAGGATTTATGATTAGGGATTATGGATCATGAAATAGGGAAAAAGGATTAAGGATTCAAGATTATTGATTCGAGATTTGGGATGTAGGACTCAGAATTTGAGATTAAGGATTAATGATTTAAGAATAAGCAACTATAATTAGATTAGAGACAAGGGATTAAGGATTTGTGTTTGAGGGAGGGATTAAGGATTTAGGAATCCAAATTATGGATTACGGAATGAGTGATTGGTGATAAAAGATTAGGTATTAGGGAATAAGGGTTAGGGAATTAGCGATTATGAGGGAAGGATTAGGTATTAGGCATTAGAGATTAGGAATTAGGGATTAGCAATTAAGGATCAGAGTTTAAGGATTAAGGATTATAAATTAAGGGGGTAAAGATTAGGGTATAACTAATTAGGATTATGGATTAAAGTTTAAGGATTTGGGATTAGAGTTGAAGGAATTAATGATTTAGAATTATAGATTATGGATTAAGGGATTAATTATTAATGATTAGAGATTTAGGATTAGGGATCACGAATTAAGGAATAGGGATTAACGATTAAGGATTAGAGATTAGTTACTAAGGATTTGAGACTTAGGATTAGGTATTAGAGATTAAGGATTAAAAAATTAAGAGTTTAAGATTAGAATTAGGGATTAAGATTAGAATTAGGGATTAGTTATTAAGGAATAAGGATTAGAGATTAAGGATTAGAGATTAGGGATTAAGTGTTATTTATTGTAGATTAGGGTTCAGGGATTAAGAATTAGGTATTAGGGATTAAGGTTTATAGATTAGAGATTTAGCAGTAGAGATTAAGGATTACGGATTAAAGATTAGAGATTAAGGATGGATAAAGGATTAAGGATTAGGAATTAAAGAAAAGAGAGAAGGAAGAAGAAAGATGGAAGAAGGAAGAAGAGAAGGAAGAAGAAAGAAGTAGAAGAAAGAAGAAAAAAGAAGGATGAAGAAAAAAGAAGAAAAAAGAAAAAGAAAAGGAGGAAGAAGAAGAGAAAAGAGAAGAAGAAGAAGAAGAAGAAGAAATTGAAGAAGAAGATGAAGAATAACAAAGAAAGAAGAGGAAGATGGAAGAAAGAAGAAGAAAGAAAGAAGTAAGAATAAGGAAGGAAGGTGGAAGAAAGATGGAAGAAAGAAGAAGAAAGAAGAAAGAAGAAAGGAGAAAGAACAATGAAGAAGAAGAAGAGTGAGAAAAAGATGAAGAAGAAGAAGAAGGCAAAGGAGAAGGAGGAGGAGAAAGAGAAGGAGAAGGAGAAGGAGAAGCAAAAGGAGAAAAAGAAGAAGAAGAAAAGGATGAAGAAGAAGAGGGAGAAAAAGAAGAAGAAGAAGAAGAGGTGGAAGAAGAAGAAGAAGAAGAAGAAGAAGGAGAAGAGAAAGATGAGGAAGAAGAGGAAGAATAAAATCAAGAAGAAGAAGATGAGCAGGAAGAACAAGAAGAAGATAAGGAGATAGAGTTGGATTAGGAATTAATGGTTAGGGATTAAAGAAGAAGAGGTTATTGATTAGGTGTTAGGGAATAAGGATTAGAGATTATGGTTAAGTGATATGGTATTAGGGATTATGGATTAGTAATTAGGTTTTAGGGCTTTCGAATTAAGGATTACAGTTTGAGGAGTAGGGATTAAGGAATATGTAATAGGGATTAAGGTTTAAGGATTAGAGATTAGGAGTTAATGATGAAAAGATTAATGATTATGGATTAGAGGTCAGAGACTAAGGATTAAGGGATTAATTACTAAAGATTGTAGATTAGGGATTATAGATTAGGAAATAGAGCATAATGATTAAGAATTAGAGATTAGTGATTAGAAATTTAGAATTTAGGATTAGGGATTGAAGATTAGGAAATATAAATTAGATTAATTGATTATAATTAGGATTAGGTACTAGAGATGAGGGATTAGGGATTCGAGATTAGGTAATAGAGATTAGGAATTAAAGTGGGACATATTAGGTAGTAGGCAATAAGGAATAAGGATTAGGGATTATAAATTACTAATTATAGATTAGGGTTTAGAGATTAAGAACTATGGATTAAAGAGTAAGGATTAGGTAATAAGTAATAGGGATCAAGGATTAAGGATTAGGCATTCGATGAAGGGATTAATGATTAAGAATTAGGGATTCGGTATTAGGAATTAAGGATTAAGGATTAGGGATTATGGCTTAGCAATTAGAGATTAGGGTTTAGGGATTAAGGATTATTGATTATGGAGTAGGGATTAAGGAATAAGTCATAAGGATTAAGGATGAAGGGATTAATGATTATAGATTAGGAATTAAGGATCAAAGATAAAGGATTAGGGACGAAGGGATTAAGAATTAAAAGATTAAATATTAATAATTAGGTATTTAGGATTGAGCATTATGGATTAAGGAATATGGATTAGGGATTAAGGATTAGAGATTATTGGTTAGGGATTTTTGATTCAAGATTACGTATTAAAGATTAGGGATTATGAATTAAAGACTCCAGATTAAGGGATTAGAGATTAAAGATTAAGGAATTAGGGACTAAGGACAATAGATTAGCAATTTAGGTATTATGGATTATAGATTAAGGATTAGGGACTAGGAATTAGGGTTTTGAGATTAGAGATTTAGGATTAAGGAATAGGGATTAGAGATTAAAGATTAAGGATTAGAGATTAGGGATTAAAGATTTGTAAAAAGGTAGAAAGTGGAAGGAAGAAGAAGGAAGAAGTAAGAAGGAAGAAGGAAGTTGGAAGAAGGAAGAAGAAGAGGAAAAAAATGAAGATGAAAAAGAAGAAGAAAAAGATGAAGAAGATGAGGAAGAATAAAGAAGAAAGAAGAATGAAGAAAGAAGAAGGATGAAAGAAGGAAGAAGGAAGAAGGAAGGTGGAAGGATGAAGGAAGAAGGAAGAAAGAAGAAGAAAGAAGAAAGAAGAAAGAAGAAAGAAGAAGAAGAAGAAGAAGAAGAAGAAGGAGAAGAAGAAGAAGAAGATGGAGGAGGAGGCTGTATAGAAAGGAGGAGAAGGAAAAGGAGAATAAGAAGAAGGAGAAGGAGAAGGAGAAACAGAAGATGGAGAACGAAAATGAGAAGAAGAAGCAAAAGGAGAAGGAGAAGGAGAAAGACAATGAGAAGTAAAAGGAGAAGAGTAGAAAGAGAAGAGGAAGAAGAGGTAAAAGTAGACAAACAAGAGGAAGAAATAAAAGAAGAAGAAGAAGAAGAGGAAAAGGAAGAAAAAGAAGAAGAAGATGTGGGTGAAAAAGAGGAAGAAGATGAGGAAGAAGCATGAAAAGAAGAAGAAGAAGAAGAAGAAGAAGAAGAAGAAGAAGAAAATAATAATAAGAAGAAGTGGAAGAGGAAGATGAAAAAAAAGAAGAAAAGATGATGAAGAAGAAGAAGAAGATGAGAAGTAGTAGTAGTAGAAGAAGAAGAAGAAGTAGAAGAATAAGTAGAACAAGGACAAGATGAAGAAGACGAAGAAGAAGTAGAAGTTGAAGAAGAAGAAGAAGAAGAAGAAAGGGAAGAAGAAGAAGCAACAGAAGAAGAAGTAGAAGAAGTAATGCAAGAAGAAGTAGAAGAAGAAATAGAAGAAGAAGAAAAAGAAGGAGAAAAGATGAAGATGGAGAAGAAGTAGAAGAGGGAGATGAAGAAGAAGAAAAGTTGTTGTAGTAGTAGAAGAGGAATAAAAAGAAGAAGTATAAGAGGAAGAAGAAGAAAAGAAGAAGAAGAAGAAGAAGAAGAAGAAGTAAAAGAATAAGAAAAAGAAGGACAAGATGAAGAAGACGAAAAAGAACATGTAGAAGTTGAAGGAGAAGATGAAGAAGATTAAGAAGTAGAAGAAGAACAATAAGAAGAAGAAGAAGAAAGGGAAGAAGAAGAAGAAGAAGAAGAAGAAGAAGACGTCGAAGAAGAAGTAGAAGAAGAAGTAGTACAAGAAGTAGAAGAAGAATAAGAAGAAGGAAAAGAAGTAGAGAAGAAGAAGATGGGAAGAAGTAGAAGAAAGAGAAGAAGAAGAAGAAATAAAAGTAGTAGTAGAAGAGTAATAAAAAGAAGTAGAAGAGGAAGAAGAAGAAAAATATTAAGGAGAAGAAGAATATGAGGAAGAAGAAGAAGACGATGATGAGGAACAAAAGGTGGAGGAATAGGTAGAAGAAGAAGAGGAAATAAAATTTGATAAAAAAATAAATAGAAGAAGAGGAATAAGAAGAAGAAGAAGAAGGTGAAGAGAAAGAAGAAGAAGAAGAGGAAGAAGTAGACAAAGAAGAAGAAGAAAAGGAGGAGGTAGAAGAATAAGATGAAAAAGAAGAACATGAAGAAGAAGAAGAAGAAGAAGAAGAGAGAGAAGAAAAGGATGAACAAGAAAAAGAAAAAGAAGAAAGAGATGAAGAAGAAGTAAAAGAAGTAGAAGAAGAACAAAAAGAAGAAAAAGAAGAAAAAGAAGTAGTAGTAGTAGTTATAGTAGACGAAGAAGAATAAGAAAAAGAAGAAGAAGAAGAAGAAGAAGAAGAAATAGAATAAGAGGAAGATGTTGGCGAAGAAGAAGAAGAAGAAGAAGAAAAAGAAGATGAATAATAACAATAATAAGAAGAAGAACTACATCTAGAAGAACAAGGAGAAGAAGAGGAAGAAGAAGGGAAGTAGTAGTAGTAGTAGTAGAAGTAGTAATAGAAGAAAAAGACGAAGAAGAAGAAGAAGAAAACAAAGAAGTAAAAGAAGAAGAAGAAGAAGAAGGAGGAGGATGATAAGAAGATCATAATGATGGGTATGAAGAAAAAGAAGAAGAACATGAAAAAGGAAAGGATGAAGAAGTAGTAGTAAAAGAAGAAGATGAGGCAGAAGTAAAAGATGAAAAAGAAGAAGAAGAAGAAGTAGAAGAAGTGGAAGAAGAAGTAAAAGAAGAAGAAGAACAACAACAAATAGATGAAGAACAAGAAGGAGAAGAAGAAGAATAATAATAAGAAGATGAAGAAGAAGAACAAAAAGATGAAGATAAAGAAGAAGAAGAAAAAGAAGAAGAGGAAGAAAAAGAACAAGAAGATGACGAGGATTGGGAAGAAGAGGAGGAGGATGAAGAAGAAGCAGAAGAAGAAGAATAAGTGGAAGAAGAAGAAGAAGACGAAGAAGATGAAGAGGAAAAAAAGAATAAGGACAAGAAGAATAAGAAAAATAAGAAGAAGATGAAGAATGGAAGGAAGAAGAGGAAAAAGTGGAAGAAGAAGAAGAAGAAGAAGAAGAAAAGGAAGAAGAAGAAGAGGAAGAAGAGGAACAAGTGGTGGAAGAAGAAGTAGTAGAAAAGAAGAAGAAGAAGAATAAAAGGAATAAAAAGAAAAGGAAGATTAACAAGAAGAAGAAGTAGAAGAGGAAGCAGAAAAAGAAGAAGAAGAAGAAGAAGAAGAAGAAGATGATGAAGAAGAGTTAGAAGAAGAAGAGGAATCTAAAGAAGAACTGCAAGAAGAAGAAGAAGAAGAAGAAGAGAAAGAAAAAGAAGAGGAAGAAGAACAAGAGGAATAAAAGGAACAAGAGGAAGGAGAAGAAGAAGTAGAACAACAAGAAGAAGAAGAAGAAGAAAAGAAGAAGAAAAAGAAAAGGAAGGAGAAGAAGAAGTAGGGGAAGAAGAGGAATAGGAAGAAGAAGTAGAACTAGAAGAAGTAGAAGAAGAAGAGGAAGAAGTTGGAGAGAAAAGAGAAGAAGAAGAAAATGAAGAAGAAGAAGAGGAAGAAGAGGAATGAGAGGAAGAAGAAGAAGAGGTAGATGAGGAATGAGAGAAAGATGAAGAAGATGAAGAGATAAAAGAGGAAAAGGAAGAAGAGGATCTAGAGGAAGAAGAAGAAGAAGAACTAATGGAAAAATAAGAAGGAGAAGAAGAAGAAGACGAAGAAGAAGTAAAAGAAGAAGAAGAAGAAGGAGGAGGAGGAGGGTAAGAAGATGATAATGATGGGTATGAAGAAAAAGAAGAAGAATATGAAGAAGGAAAGGATGAAGAAGTAGTAGTAATAGAAGAAGAGGAGGCAAAAGTAGAAGATGAAGAAGAAGAAGAAGAAGAAGCAGAAGAAGTGGAAGAAGAACAAGAAGTAAAAGAAGGAGAAGAACAAGAACAACAAAGAGATGACGAACAAGAAGGAGGAGAAGAAGAAGAAGAATAAGAAGACGAAGAAGAAGAACAAAAAGAAGAAGATAAAGAAGAAGAAGAAAAAGAGGAAGAGGAAGATGAATAAAAGAAGAATAATAATTACAAGAAGAAGAAGAGGAAAAAGAAGAAGAAAAAAAAGAGAAGAAGGTGAAGAAGAATAGCAAGTAGGACAAGGAGTAGAAGAAGAAGTGGAACGAGAAGAAGAAGAAGAGGAAGAAAACAAGTGGAAGGAGATGAAGAAGAAGAAGCGAAAGAGGAAGAGTAAGAAGAAGAATAACAAGAGTGAGAAGAAGAAGAAGACGAAGAAGAGTATGAGGAAGAAGAGGAGGAAGAAAAAGATGTTGACGAAGAAGAAGAAGGGGAAGAAGAAGAGGAGGAAGAAGGAGAAGATGAAAAAGATGAAATAGTAGTAGAAGAAGATGATAAAGAAGAAGAAGAGGAGGAAGACAATGAAGAAGAAGAAGAAGAAGAATAAGAACTGGAAGGGGAAGATGAAGAAGAAGATGAACAAGAAAAGTTGAGGAAGAAGAGGAAGAAGAAGATGAAGAAGATGTGGAAGAAAGAGAAGAAGAAGAAGAAGAAGAAGAAGAAGAAGATGTAGAAGAAGAAGATGAAGAAGACGAAGTGGAGGAAGAAGAAGAGGATGAAGAAAAAGGGGAGGAAGTATAAGAAGAAGTGGAAAAAGAAGAGAAAGAAGAAGAAAAAAAATAAGAAAAAGAAATTGAAGAAGAAGAAGAATAAGATGATGAAGAAGAATAATAAAAGAAGAATAAGATGATGAAGAAGAAGAATAAAAGTAAAATAAGAGGAGGATGAAGAAGTAGTAGAAGAAGAAGATTAACTAGAATAAGAAGAAGAAGAAGAAGAAGCAGAATAAGAAGAAGGAGAAGAAGAAAAGAAGAAGAAGAAGAAGAAGAGGAAGAAAAATAAGTAGAAGGCGAAGAGGAAGTAGGAGTAGAGGAGGAAGTTGAAGAAGAGGAAAGAGGAGAAGAAGAAGAGAGTGAAGAAGATGGAGAAGAGATAGAGGAGGAAGAAGAATAAGAAGGGGAAGAAGTAGAAGAGGAAGAAGAAGATTCAGAAAAAGAAGAAGAAGAAGAAAATGAAGAAGGAGGAGAAGAAGTAGTAGTAGTAGTAATAATAGAATAATAATAATAATAATAAGTAAAAGAAGAACAAGGAAGAAGAGGAAGATGAAGAAAAAAGAAAAAGAAGATGAAGAAGAAGAAGAAAAGTCAATAAAGAAGAAGAATAAGAATAAGAAGAAGAAGAAGAAGAAAAAGAAGAAGTACATGTAGAATAAGAAGAAGAAGAAGAAGAGGAAGAAAAACGTAGTAGTAGTAGTAGTAGTAGAAAAAGAATAAAAAGAAGAGGAAGATGTAACAGAAGAAGAAGAAGATGAAGTAGGAGAAGAAGAAGAAGAAGAAGAAGAAACAAGGAGGGGAAGAGGTAGTTGTAGTAGAAGAAGAAGAAGAAGAAGAAGAAGAAGCAGAAGAAGAAGATGAAGAAGAGGAAGAAAAAGAAGAAGGAGAAGAAGAAGAAGAAGCAAAAAATTAATAAGTAGAAGAAGAAGGTGAAACAGAAGAATAAGAAGAAGAGTAAGAAGAAATGGAAGAAGAAGAA
>JAIUJO010002294.1:55000-65000 GCA_023846275.1 Vanilla planifolia
GAAGTAAAACAAGAGGAAGAAGTAGGGGACTAAAAATAAGAGGAATAATAAAAACAATAATAATGATGATAATAATAATAATAACAATAATAATAAGTACATCTAGAAGAAGAAGAAGAAGGGAAGAAGTAGAAGAAGAAGAAGAAGAAGAAGATGATGTTGATGATGAAGAAGAAGATGAAGATGAAGAAGAAGTAAGAGAAGAAGAAGAAGAAGGAGAAGAAGATGATGATGATGGGTATGAAGAAGGAGAAGAAGGAGAAGTAGTAGTGCTAGTAGAAGAAGTAGAAGAAGATGATGATGATGATGATGAAGGAGAAGCAATTGAAGAAGTGGAAGAAGAAGAAGTTGAAGGAGGAGAAGGAGAAGAAGAAGAATAATAATAAGAAGAAGACTATGAAGAAGGAGAAGGAGAAAATGAAGAAGAAAAAATTATAATAACAAGAAGAAGAAGAACAGAAAGAATAAGAAAAAGAATAAGGAGAAAAAGAAGTAGAGGAAGAAAAAGAAAAAGAAGAAGAGTAGTAATAATAACAAGAAGAAGAGGAAAAAGAAGAAGAAGAAAAAGGAGAAGAAGGTGAAAAAGAATAGGAAAAAAGAAGAAGAATTAAAATTGCTGGAACAAGGAGAAGAAAAAAAGGAAGAAAAAAGAGTGGAAGGAGAACAAGAAGGAGAGGGAGAACAAGAATAAGAGAATGAAGAAGTAGAAGGGGAAGGAGAAGTAGTAGATGAAGAAGAAGTGGAAGAAGAAGGAGAGGAAGAAGAAGGAGAGGAAGAGAAAGGAGGAGAAGAAGAAGAGGAAGAAGAATAAGAAGAAGAAGAGAAGGAGGAAGAAGTAGAAGAAGAAGAAGTGAAAGAAGAAGATTAAGAAGAAAAATAACAAGAGCGAGAAGAAGAAGAAGGCGAAGAAGAATATGTAGAAGAAGAAAAAGTAGAGGAGTAAGAAGAGGAGGTAGAAAAAGATGATAAGGAAGTAGAAGAAGAGGAGGAAAAAGTAGAAGAGGAAAAACAAGAAGTAGTAGAAGAAGAAGATGATGAAGTAGAAGAGGAGGACAAGCATGAAGAAGAAAAAGAAAAAGAAGAAGAAGAATAAGAAGAGGAATAAGAAGAAGAAGAAGACGAAGTGGAAGGAGAAGATGAAGAAGTAGAGGAAGATGAAAAAGAAGAGGAACAAGAGAAAGATGAGAAAGAAGAGGAAGAAAAAGATGAAGAAGATGAGGAAGAAAGAGAAGAAGAAGAAGCAGAAGAAGTGGAAGAACATGAAGAAGTTGAAGATGATGAAGAGGAGGAAGAAGAAGAGGCAGAAGAAGAAGGGGAAGAAGAATAAGAAAAAGTGGAGAAAGAAGAAGAATAAGAAGAAAAAACAAAGAAGAAGAATATTAATAAGATGAAGAAGAAGAATAAAAGAAGAATAAGAGGAGGAGAAAGAAGAAGTAAATGAAGAAGAGGAGTAACTAAAAGTAGAAGTAGAAGAAGAAGAAGAAGAAGAAAAGAAGAAGAAGAAGAAGAAGGGGAAGAAGAAGAAGTAGAAGAAGAAGAGGATGGAGAAGGAGTAGAAGAGGAAGATGAAGAAGAGGAAAGAGGAGAAGAAGAAGTGGGAGAAGAAGTAGTTGGAGAAGAGAAAGAGGAGGAAGAAGAAGAAGAGGAAGAAGTAGTAGAAGAAGAAGAATATTAAGAAGAAGAAGAAAAAGAAGAAGTTGAAGTAGAAGAAGAGGAAGATGAAGAAGAAGAAAAAGAAGTAGAAAAAGAAGAAAAAGGAGGAGAAGATGTAGTAGTATTAATAGTAGAATAATAATAATAATAATAATAAGTGAAAGAAGAACAAGAAGAAGAGGAAGATGAAGAAGAAAAACAAAAGGAGACGAAGAAGAAGAAGAAAAAGACAATGAAGAAGAAGAATAAGAATAAAAAGAAGAAAAAAAGAAGTACATGTAGAATAAGTAGAGGAAGAAAAAGAAATAGTAACAGTAGTAGTAGAAGAATAAGAATAATAAAAAGAAGAAGAAGATGTAATAGATGAAGAAGATGATGAAGTAGGAGAAGATGAAGAAGAAGAACAACAACAACAAGAAGGAGAGGAGGAAGAAGTAGTAGTAGTAGTAGAAGAAGAAGAAGAAGAAGAGGAAGAGGAAGAATAAGAAGAAAAAGAACAAGAAGATGAAGAAGAAGAAGAAAAAGAAGTTTAAGAAGATGTAATAGAAGAAGCAGAAGATGAAATAGGAGAAGATGAAGAAGAAGAAAAAGAAGAATAAGAAGAACAAGAAGAAGTAGTAGTAGAAGAAGAAGTAGAAGAAGAAGATAAAGAAGAAGAAGAAGAAGAAGAAGAAGCAGAAAAAGAAGAAAAAAAGGAAGAAGAAGAAGAAGAAAAAGAAGAAGGTGAAGAAGAAGAAGAAGAAGAAAAAAAATGAATAAGTAGAAGAAGAAGAAGAAAAAGAAGAACAAGGAGAAGAGTAAAAAGAAATGGAAGAAGAAGAAGAAAAGGAAGAAGAAGAAGAAAAGGAAGAAGATGTAGAAGCAGCTGAAGAAGAGGAAAAAGATGAACAATTAGAAGAAGAAGAAGAAGAGGAAGAAGAAAAGAAAGATCAAGAAGAAAGAGAAGAAGGAGAAGAAGAAGAGGAAGAAGCAGAAGGAGTAGAAGAAGAAGCGGAACGAGAAGTAAAGGAAGAGGAAGAAAAATAAGTCGATGGAAATGAAGAAGAAGATAGAGAAGAAGAAGAACAAGAGAAAGCCGAAAAAAGAAGTAGAAAAAGAAGAAGAATAAGTGGAAGAAGAAGAAAAGGAGAAGTAGAAGTCGAAGAAGAAGATGATGAAGTAGAAGAGGAAGAAGAAGAAGGAGAAGAAGATAAAGTAGAAGAATAAGAACAAGAAGATGAAGTCATAGAGGAGGAAGAATTAGAAGAAGGGAAAGAAGAGGGAGAAGAAGTAGCAGAAGAAGAAGATGGAGAAGAAGAAGAAGAGGTTGAAGAAGAAGAAGAAGATGAAGATGAAGAAGAGGAGGTTGAAGAAGAAGAAGATGATAAGGAAGAAGAATAAGAATAAGAAGAAGAAGAAGTGCAAGAAGAAGAAGAGGAAAAAGAAGAAGTAGAAGAAGAAGAAGAATATTAAGAAGAAGAAGAGGAGGAGGAGGAAGAAGAAGAAAAAGAAGAAGAAGAAGATGCTGAAGAAGAATAAGAAGAGGAATAAGAAGAAGGTGATGAAGGAGAGGAAGAAGACTAGAGGTAGATGAGGAAGAAAAGGAAGAAGAAGGTGAAGAATATAAGTATGGAGAAGAAGAAGAAGAAGACGAGGAAGAAGAAGAAGAAGAAGAAGAAGTGGAAGAAGAAGAGGAAGAAGATGACAAAGGGAACAGGAAGAAGAGAAAGTTGAAAAAGAAGAAAAGAAAGAAGAAGAAGAGCAGGAAAATAAGAAAAGGAACAAGAGGAAGAAGAAGAAGATGAAAAATAGGAGGATGTAGAAGAATATGCAAAAGAAGAAGAAGAAGAAGAAGAATAAAAAGATAAACAAGAAGAAGAGGAAGAGGAAGAAGAACAATTAGAAGAAGAAGAAGAAGAAGAACATGAAGAAGAAGATGGAGTAGAAGAATAAGTAAAAGAAGAAGAGGAAGGAGAAGAAGAAGAAGAAGAAGAGGAAGATGAAGATGAGAAATTAAAAGAAGAAGAAGAGTGGGAAGAAGAAGTGGGAGAAGAGAAAGAGGAGTTGGAGGAAGAAGCATAAGAAGAGGAAGAATAAGAAGTAAAAGAAGAAGAAGAAGAAGAAGAAGTACAAGAAGGAGAAGAGGAAGAAGAAGAAGAAGAACAAGAAGAAGTTGAAGAAGAAGAAGAAGAAGATGAAGAAGAAGAGAAAGGAGAAGAAGAAGAAGAAAAAGAAGAAGAAGTAGAGGAAGGTGAAGAAGAAGAAGAAGAAGAAGAAGAAAAATAATAAGAACAAGAAGAAACAGAAGAAGAAGAAGGAGAAAAAGAAGATGATGTTGAAGAAGAAGAAGAAGATAAAGAAGAAGAGGAAGAAGAACGAGAAGAAGAATAAGAAGTAGGAAAAGAAGAAGAAGATGAAGAAGAAGAACATGATGATGATGAAGAAAAAATAGAAGAAGAAGAAGAATAATAAGAAGTAGAAGAAGAAAAAAATGAGGTTCATGAACAAGAAGAAGAAAAAGATGATGATGATGAAGAAGAAGAAAAAAAAAGAAAAAGAGAAAAGAAGTAGAAGAAGTAGAAGAAGAACAACAACAAGAGGAACAATAAGAAAAAGGAGAAGATTTATTAGGAGAAGAAGAAGAAGAAGAAGTGGAATAATAAGAAAAAGGAGAAGAAGAAGAGGAACAAGAGGAAGAAGTGGAAGAAAAAGAACTAGAACAAGGGGAAGATGTAGAAGGAGATGAAGAACAAGAGAAAGATGATGATCATGAAGAAGTAGAAGAGGAAGAAGAAGCAGCGAAAGAAGAAGAAAAGCAAAAAAAGAGGAAGACGAAGTGGAAGAAGAAGAAGAGGAAGAAGAAGGAAAAGAAGAAGAAGTGAAAGAAGTAGAAGAAGAAGAAGAAGAGAAAGAAGATGAGATGAAGAAGAACAAAAAGAAGTAGAAGAAGAAGAAGAAGAAGAAGAAGGAGAGGAAGAAGAGGGAGAAGGAGAGAAGAAGAAGAAAGAAGAAGAGGAAGAAGAAGAAGAAGAGGAAAAGGAAGAAGAAGAAGAAGATGGAGAAGAAGAAGAAGAAGAAGAGGAAGAAGAGGAAGAAGGAGAAGAGGAAAAAGAATTGTAGTTTAAGATGAAGAAGAAGATGACGAAAAGGAAAAAGAGGAGAAGAAAAAAGAAGAAGAGGAATAAGCAGAAGAAGAATAAGAAGAGGCATAAGAAGAAAAAGAAGAAGAAGAAGAAGAAAAAGAAGAAGAGGAAGAAGAACATTAAGAACAAGAGGAAGAATAAGAGGAAGAAGATAAAGAAAAAGAAGAAGAGGAAGAAGAAGAGGAAGAGGAAGAAGTTGGGGAAGCAGCAAAAGAGGGAGAAGAAGAGGAAGAAGATGGAAAGATGTAGAAGAAGTGGAGGAGGAAGAAGAAGAAGAAGAATAAGTAGATGAAGTAGAATAACAAGAAGAGGAAAAGGAGGTGGAAGTGAAGGAAGAAGAAGAAAAAGATGAGGAAGAGAAACAAGAAGAAGAGGAAGAAGAAGTGGAAGAAGAAGAAGTGGAACAAGAATGGGAAGAAGAAGTAAAAGATGAAGAAAAAGAGAAAGATGAGGAGAAAACAGAAGAAGAAGATGAAGAAGAAGAAAAATAAGAAGAACAAGAAGAAGAAAAGGATGAAAAAGAACAAGATGAAAAAGAGGAAGATGAAGAAAAAGAAGAAGAGAAAGAAAAAGAAGATAAAGAAGAAGAAAATGATGAAAAAGAAGAAGATGAAGAACTAGAAGAAGAAGTAAAAGTAGTAGAGGAAGAACAAAAAGAAGTAGTAATAGCAGTGGTAATAGAAAAAGAAGAAGAAGGAGATGATGAAGTAGAATAATAATAATAATAATAATAATAATAATAATAATAACAATAATATGAAGTAATAGAAGAGGAAGTAGTAGGAGATTAAAAATAAGTGGAAAAATAATAACAATAATAATGATAATAATAATAATAAAAATAATAATAAGTACATCTTGAAGAAGAAGAAGAGGAGGAAGAAAGGAAGAAGTAAGAGAAGAAGAAGAAGAAGTAGAAGAAGAAGAAGAAGAAGGTGATGATGATGATGATGAAGAAGATGATGATGATGAAGAAGAAGTAAGAGAAGAAGAAGAAGTTGGAGAAGAAGAAGATGACGATGGGTATGAAGAAGAAGGAGAAGAAGGAGAAGGAGAAGTGTAAGAAGAAGAAGATGAAGAAGAAGAATGTGAAGAAGTTGAAGTAGAAGAAGAAGATGATGATGAAGAAGAAGAAGAAGAAGAGGAAGATGAAGAGGAAAAAGAAGAAGAAGAAGTGGAGGAGGAGGAGGATGAAGAAAAAAAAGAAGAAGAATAAGAAGTGAGGAAGAAAAAGTTGAAGAAGAAGAAGAAGATGAAGATGAAGAAGAAGAAGATAAAGAAGAAATAGAAGAAGATGATGTTGATGAAGAAGAAGAAAGAGAAGAAGAAGAACAGCAACAAAGAGAAGAAGAAGAAGAAGATGATGAAGAGATGGACTAGAGATTAGGGATGACGGGTTAAGGATTAGGGTTCAAGGATAATAGAATGAAGGATTAAGACTTAGGTATCATGGAATATGTGTTAAACATTAAGGAGGGAGGGATTAGGGATTTGGTAGTTAGCAAATGGAGATTTGGCTTTAAAGATTAAGAATTAAGAATTAGTGAGTAGGGATTAAGGAATAAGTAATAAGGATTAGAGATTAGGGATGAGGGATTAAGGATTGGGGATTAGGGATGAAGGGATTAATGATTAGAGATAAAAGATCAAGGAATAAGTATTAAGGGATTAATTATTAAAGATTAGGGATTTAATGTTAAGAATTAGGAATTAAGTAGTAAGGATTAGGGTTTAAAGATTAGAGATTAGAGATTAAGGATTATAAATTAAGGGATTACAATAAGCATTACAGATTAAGGATTCAAGATTAAGGAATAAAGATTAGAGGTTAGGAATTAGGGATTATGGTTTATAGATTAGGAATTAACGATTAGGTATTAAGCATTAGAGTTTAAGAATTAGATATTATGGATTAAAGGTTACAAATTAAAGATTAAGGATTGATTAGTGAACAGGGATTAAGCATTAGGCATTAACGACTAAGGATTAGGGAGAATAAAGAAGGAAGAAGGAAGAAGGAAGAAGGAAGAAAGAAGAAGAATAAAAGGAGGAAGAAGAAGAGAAAAGAAACGAAGTAAAAGAAGAAGAAGAGGAAGAAGAAGATGAATAATAAAGAAAAAGGAAGAAGGAAGGGGGAAGAAGGAAAGACGAACAAGGAAGAAGAAAGAAGAAAGACGAATAAAGAAAAATGAAAGAAGAAAGAAGAAAGAAGGAAGTGGAAGAAGAAGAAGAAAGAGAAGAAGAAGTAGAAGGAAAATGAAGAGAAGGAGAAGGGCAAAGAGAAGGAGAACGAGATAGAGAAAGAGATGAAGAAGGGGAGAGAGAAGGAGAGGGAGAAGGAGTAGAAGAAGTGGAAGAAGAAATGGAGAAGTAGAAGGAGAAACACAAAGAGAATGAGAAGGAGAAGGAGGAGAAGAAGAAGAAGAAGACGAAGAAGAAGAGGAAGAAGAACAAGAAGAAGAAATAGAAGAAAAAGAAGAAGATGGAGAAGATGATGAAAAAGAAGAAGAAGAAGTACAATAAGAAGTGCGAGAAGAGGTGAAATAAAAAGAACAAGAAATGAAGAAGTAGAAGAAGAAGATGACAAAAAAGAAGAAGAGGAAGAAGATGAAGAAGTAGAGCAAGAAGAAGAAGAAGAGAAAGAAGAAGAAGAAGACACAGAGGAAAAAGAGATGGATTAGGGATGAGGGGTTAAGGATTAGGGTTTATGGATTAAGGAATGAAGGGTTAGGAATTAGGTATCAGGGAATACAGATTAAAGATTAGGGAGGTAGAGATTAAGTATTAAGGATTTAAGAGTTAGCAATAAGGGACTAGGCTTTAAGGATTAAGAATTAAGGATTAATGAAAAAGTATTACAGAATAAGTAATAAGGATTAGAGATTAGGGATTAAGGATTAAGGATTAAGGAGTAGGGATTGAGGATTAGAGATGAAAGAATTAATAATTAGGGATTAAGAATTAAGGGATTAATTATTAAGGATTAGGGATTAAAGATTAAGGATTTAAGATTAAGAATTTGGGATTAGGGTGTCAAGGTTAGGGATTAAGGATTAGGCCTTAGGGATAATGGATTTGGGAGAAGCAAAAGGGAAGAAGGAAGAAAGAAGGAAGAAAGAAGAAGAAGAGGTGAAAGAAGAAGAGGAAAGAGAAGAAGAAGAAGAAGAAGAAGAGGAAGAAGAAGATGAACAATAAAAAAGGTAGGAGGAAGTAGGAAGAAGCAAGAAGGAAATAGAACGAAGGAAGAAGGAAGAAGGAAGAAGAAAGAAGAAAGAAGAAAGAAGAATGTTCAAAAATGAAAGAAGAAAGAAGAAAGAATAAAGAAAAAAGAACTTAGACGAAGAAGAAGGAGAAGGAGAAGTAGGAGGAGGATAACGAGAAGGAGGAGAAGGAGAAGAAGAAGGAGAAGGAGAAAGAGATGAAGAAGGAGAAAGAGTAGGAGAGGGAGAAGGAGTAAAAGATGGAGAAGAAGAAGGAGAAGTAAATAGAGAAACACAAAGAGAAAGAGAAGGAGAAGAAGAAGGAGGAGAAGAAGTAGAAGAAGTAAAAGAAGAACAAGGAGGAGGAGAAGAAGAAGAGGAGTAATAAGAAGAAGAGGACGATGAAGAAGAAGGGGATGAAGAGGAAGAAGAAGAAGAATATGAAGAAGATTTAGAAGAAAAAGAAGAAGACAGATTATGGATTAGTGAATGATGGCTGAGGGATTAGGGATTAAGGATTAGGAACTAGGGATGAAATAATTCTTAGGGTTAAGGTCTATGGATCATGGATTAGGGAATAAAAATTTGGAAATAGGGATTTGGGATTTAGGATTAAGGATTAAGGATTAGAGATAAGGGATTAGATTAGGGATCAAAGATTAGGTAATAGGGATTGATGGGTTAAAGATTAGGTATTAAGAATTAGGGATTAGAAATTGAGGATTATGAATTAAGGGTTATGAATTAAGGTTTAGAGATTAGAGATTTGGGATTAGGAATTCATGATAAGAGATAAGAGTTTAGGGATTAAAACTAGAGACCAAAGACTAATAATTAGGTAACAGGAATTAGAGATTAAGGATTAAAAATTAAAGATTAGGTATTAGGGATTATAGATTAGAGATTAGGAATTAGGCCTTAGGGATTAAGGATTAGGGATTAAGTGCTATGGATGGATTAAAGATTAAGGATTAGGGATTAGTGATTAGGGATTTTGCTTTAGCGACTAAGGATTAGAGATTACAGATTAGTGCTTAAGGAGGAATGTAGAAGGAAGAGGGAAGTAGAAATAAAAAAGAAGAAAGAAAAAAAAGGAACAAGAAAGAAGAAGAAGAAAAAGAAAAAGAAGAAAAAGAATTAGAAGTAGAAGGAAAAGGTGGAAGAGGAGAACGAGAAGAAATAGTAGAAGGAGGAGGAGGAGGAGAAGAAGAAGAAGAGAAAGAAGATGAACAAGAAGAACAAAAGGAAGAAGAAGAATAACAAGAAATAGAAACAAGAAGAAGAAAAAGAAGAAGTACAAGAAGAAGAACAAGAAGAAGCAGAACTTGAAGAACCAAAAGAAGTAGAAGAAGAAGAAGAAGTTTATGTAAAAGAAAAGAAGTAGATGTAGAAGAAGAAGAAGAAGAAAGAGAAGTAGTAGAAGAAGAAGATGAAGAAGAAGGCGGAATAAAAGAAGAAGAAGAAGAAGAAGAAGAAAAAGAAGTAGTAGAAGAAGAAGTAAAAGAAGAAGTTGTTGTAGAAGAAGATGATGATGATGAAGAAGTATAAGACCAGGAAAAAGAAGAAGTGGAAGGAGTAAAAGAAGAAAAGTAGAAGAAGAAGTAAAAGAAGAAGAAGAAGAAGATAAAGAAGAAGAAGAAGAAGAAGAAGAAGATAAAGAAGAAGAAGCAAAAGAAGAAGAAGAATAAGAAATGAAAGAAGAAAAAGATGAAGAGGAAGAAGAAGAAGAGGAAGAAGAAGAAGAGGAAGAAGAGGAAAAAGTGGAAGAAGAAAAAGTAGAAAAAGAAGAAGAAGAAACAATAGAAAATGAAGAAAAGTAGAAGATAGAGGAGAAGAAGAGGAAGAAGAAGAAGAATACAAAAGAAGATGAAGTACAAGAGGAAGTAGAAGAAGAATAAGAAATAGAAGAAGAAGAGGAAGATGTTTAAGAGGAAGAAGTGGAATGACAGGAAGAAAAAGAAGTAGTACAATAAGTTGAAGAAGAAGAAGAAGAAGAAGAACAAGAGGAAGAAATAGGGGAAAAGG
>JAIUJO010002294.1:72500-80000 GCA_023846275.1 Vanilla planifolia
TGTAGAAGTAGAGGAGGAAGAAGAAGAAGAAGAAGAAGTAGTAAAAGAAGAAGATGAAGCAGAAGATGATGAAGAAGAAGTAGATGAAGAAGAAGAAGAATAAGAAGAAGAAGAAGAAGAAGAAGAAGCCAAAGTAGAAGTAGAAGAAGAAGTGAAAAAAGAAGAAGTAGAAGAAGATGAAGAGGAAGAAGAAGAAAAGGAGAAAGAAGGAGAAGAAGAAGAAGAAGAATGGGAAGACGATGAAGAAGAAGAAGAAGATGAAGACAAAGAAGAAGAAGAAGAAGAAGAAGAAGAAAAGGGAATAAGTAGAAGAACAACAAGAAGAAAAAGAAGATGAAGAAGAAGAAGAGTAATAGCAAGAAGAGGAGGAAGATGTCATAGAAGAGAAGAAGAAGGGGAAGAAGAGGAGAAAGAAGAAGAAGACGAGGGAGATTAAGGGAAAGAAGAAGAAGAAGAAGAAGATGGAGAAGAATAGTTAGGAGAAGAAGAAGAAGAAGTAGAAGAGGATGAGGAAGAAGAAGAAGAAAAGGAAGAAGTAGAAGAATAAGTGGAGGAAGATGAAGAGGAAGAAGAATACGAAGAGGAGGCAACAGAGAAGAGGAAGAAGAGGAATAAGAGGCAGAGGAAGAAGAAGAAGAAGAAGGATAAGAAGAATACGAAAGAAGTAGAATAAGAAGAAGTAGAATAATTAGAAGAAGATTAAGAAGAGCAAGAAGAAGAAGAAAAAGGATGAGAAGAAGTAAAGGAAATAGAAGAAGAAGAAGAAAAGAGGAAGAAAAAGAAGGAGAAGAAGTGCGAGAAGAAGAGGAAGAAAAGAAGAACAAGGACTAGAAGAAGAAGAAGAAGTAGAAGAAGAAGAAGAAGGAGGAGGAGGAGTAGAAGAGGAAGAAAAAGAAGAGGAGGATGAAGAAAAGGAAAAAAGAAGAATTAGAAGATGGAGAAATAGGAGAAGAAGAAGAAGGAGAAGAAGAAGAAGAAGTAGAAGAAGAAGAAGTTGAAGAAGAAGAAGAAGAAGAAGTAGCAGAAGAAGTAGAGGTAGAAGAAGAAGAGGATGACGGAGAAGAAGAAGAAGAAGACAAACACGAAGAACAAGAAGAACAAGCAATAGATGATGATGAAGAAAAAGAAGAAGAAGTGAAAGATCAAGATGAAGAAAAAAAGAAGAAGAAAAGGAAGAAGAGACGAAGAAGAAGAAGAAGAAGAAGAAATAGAAGAGGAAGAAGAACCAGAAGAAAAAGAAGAATGGAAAGATGATGAAGAAGACAAAGAAAAAAAGAAGAAAATGAAAAGAGGTAGAGGAAGAAGTGGATCAAGAGGATGAAGATGAAGAAGAAGAATAATAAAATAAAGAAAGAGAAGGCGAAAAAGAACTAGAAGAAGCAGTAATTGAAGTCGAAGAAGAACTACAAATTGTAGTACTAGTAGAAGAAGAAGAAGACAAACAAGAAAAAGAAGAAGAAGAAGAAAAGGAACAAGAAGAAGGCAAAAAGAAGACGAGTAAGAAGAACAAGAAGAATAAGAAGGAGAATATGAAGAAGACGAAGGATAGCTAGAAAAAGAAGAAGTACAACAATGAGAAACTAAAAGTATAATAAAATGAAGATGTTGATGATGAAGAAGAAGTACTAGAAGAAGGAGAAGAATAATAATAAGAAGACGAGGAAGAAGAGGAGCAAGGGGAAGAAGATGATGATGATGAAGGAGAAGAGAAGAAGAAGAAGATGGAGAAGAAGTATGAGAAAAAGAAGAAGAATAAGTTGAAGAAATAGTAGAAGAAGAAGTAGAAGATGAAGAAGAAGAAGAAAGAGAAGAAGAAGAGGAAGAAGAAAAAGAAGAAGAAGAAGAAGAAGAAGAGGAAGAAGAAGAAGAGGTAAAAGAAGGAGAAGAAGAAGGAGAAAAAGAAGAAGAAGAAGAAGAAGAAGAAGAACAAGAAGAGGAAGAAGAAGTGGTGGAAAAAGAAGAAGAAAAAGTGAAAGTGAAAGAAGATGGAATAGAAGCTCAAGAGGAGGAGGAAGAAGAAGAAGAAAATGAAGAAGAAGAGAAAGAAGAACTAGAGGAAAAAGAAGAGGAAGAAGAAGAGGAAGAAGAAGGACATTGAAGATGAGGAAGAGGAGGCAGAGAAGAAAAGATGAAGAAGAAGAAGAAGAAGAAGAACACGATTAAGAAAAGAAAGAAGAAGTGGAAATGGAGTAAGAAGAAGAGGAAAAGAAGTAGAAGAGTAGTAGTAGTAGAAGAAGAAGAAGAAAAAGAAAATGAAGAAGAGGAAGAAATAGAGGAGGAGAAAGAAGAAGAAGAAGAAGTGGAAGAAGTAGAACAAGAAAAAGAAGAAGCAGAATAAGAAGTAGAAGAAGAAGAAGAAGAAGAAGAAGAAGAAGAAGAGGAACAAGAAGAAGAAGAAGTAGAAGAAGAGGAACACAAGAAGGAAGAAGATGAAAAATAAGAAGAAGATGAACAATAAGAAGAAGTAGAAGTAGCAAAAAAAGAAGAAGAGGAAGAAGAAGAAGAAGAAGAAGAACAAGAAGAAGAAGAAAAAAGAGAAGTAGAAGAAGAAGAGGAAGAAGAAAAAAGAAGAAGAGGTAGAATAAGAAGAAGAAGAAGAAGTAGAAGTAGAAGTTGAAGAAGAAGACAAAGAAATAGAAGAAGAAGAAGAAGAAGAAGTAAAAGAAGATGTAGATGAAGAAATAGATGAAAACAAAGAAGAAAAAGAACAAAAAGTAGAGAAAAAAGAACATGAAGAAGAAGAAGAAGAAGTAGAAGAATAAGAATAATCACATGAAGATGAAGCGAAAGAAGAAGAAGAAGAAAAAGAAGAAGAAGAAGAAGAGGAGGACGAAGAAGAAGAAGAAGAAGAACAAGTAGCAATAGAAGAAGAAGAACAAGAAGTTGTAGTAGAAGAGGAACAAGTAAAAGAAGTAGAGGAAGCACTAGAAGAAGAACAGGAAGAAAGAAAGAAGAAGAAGAAGAAGAAGAAGAAGAAGAAGAAGAAAAAGATGAGGTAGAAGAACAAGAAGAATAAGATAAGAAGAAGAAGAAGTAGAAGAACAATAATAATAAAATGATAAAAGAAGAAGGAGAAGAAGAAGAAGAAAAAGAAGAAGAAGAAGAAGAAGAAGAAGAAGAAGAAGAAGAAGTAGATGAAAAAGAAGTAGAAGAAGAAGAGAAGGAGGAGGAGGAAGAAGAAGAAGAAGAAGAAGAAGAAGATGAAGAAGAAGTAGCAGTAGTAGAAGAACAAGAAGAAGAAGAAGGAGGAGAAGAAGGAGAAGTAGATGAAGGAGAAGGAGAAGAAGAAGAAGAAGAAGAAGAAGAAGAAGAAGAAAAAGAAGAAGAAGAAAAAGAAGAAAAAGAAGAAGAAGAAAAACAAGATGAGGAAGCAAGTGAAGAAGAGCTGGAAAAAGAAGAAGAAGAAGTGGAAGAAAAAATGAAAAAGGACAAGATGATGAAGAAGAATAAAGAAGAAGAAGAAGAGGTAGAAGAAGAAGAAGAAGAAGAAGAAGAGGAACAAGTGGAAGAGGAAGAAGATGAAGAAAATGAAGAGAAATAAGAAGAAGAAGAACACGAAGAAGTAGAAGAAGTAGAAGTAGAAGAATAAGTATTAGTAGTAGTTGTAGTAGATGAAGAAGAATAATAAGAAGGAGGAGAAGAAGAAGAATAATAAGTAGAAGAAGAGTAAGAAGTAGAAGGAGTAGAAGGAGAAGAATAACGATATAGTGAAGATGAAGTAGTAGAGTAGAGGAAGAAAGAGAAGAAGAAGAAGAAGAAGAAGAAGAAGTTGAAGAAGAAGAAGGCGAAGAAGAAGAAGAAGAAGAAGAAGAAGTAGAAAAAGTAGTAGAAGAAGAAGAAGAGGAAGGAGAAGAAGAAGAGGAAGGAGAAGAAGTAGAAGAAGACGAAGATGAAGAAGAAGTAGAGAAAGAAAAAGAAGGAGAGGAAGTAGTATTAATAGTAGTAGTAGTAACAGTAGAAGAACCAAAGAAGAAGAAGAAGAAGAAGAAGAAGAAGAAGAAGAAGAAGAAGAAGATAAAGAAAAAGAGAAAGAAAAAGAGAAAGAAAAAGAGAAAGAAATATAAGATGAAGAAGAAGAAGAAGAGAAAGAGGTAGATAAGAAAATGTGAAAGATGAGGATGAAGAGGAACAAGAATTAGAAGAAGAAGAGGAACAAGAAGTGGAGGAAGAAGAAGAAGTAGAAGAGGAAGAGGAGGAGGATAAGGAAGAAGAAGAAGAAGAAAAAGAATTTGAAGAGGAAGAAGATGATGAAGAAGAGAAAGAAGAAGAAGAGGAAGAAGTTGAAGAAGAATAAGATGAAGAAGAAGAAGAAGTAGTAGTAGAAGAAGAAGAAGAAAAAGAAGTAGATTAAGAAGAAGAAGTCGAAGAAGAAAGAAGAAGAAGAAGAAGAGGAACAAGAGGTGAAGAAGAAGAAGAAGTAGAGAAAGTAGAAGTAGAAAAATAAAAAATAAAAGAAAGAGAAAAGGAAGAAGAACAAGAAGAAGAAGAAAAAGTAGAAGTAGAAGAAGAGGAAAGGGAAGAAGAAGTAGTGGAAGAAGAAGAAGAACATGAAAAAAAAGAAGAGGAGGAAGAAGAAGAAGAAAATAAACAAGAGGAGGAAGACAAAGAGGAACAAGAGGAAGAAGCAGAAGATGTAGAAGAAGAAGAAGAAGAAGAAGAAGAAGAAGGAGAAGAAGGAGAAGAGGAAAGAGGGGAAGAAGAAGAGGAAGAAGATGTAGAGGAAGAAGAGGAAGAAGAAGAAGAAGAAGAAAAAGAAGAAGAAGAGAAACAATAAGAAGAATAAGAAGAACAAGAAGAAGAAGAGGAATAATAAGAAGAAGCAGGTGAAGAAGTAGGAGAAGAAGAAGTTGAAGAAGAACAAGAGAAAGAAGAATAATAAGAAGAAGAAAAAGACAAAATAGAAAAAAAAATTAGAAAAAGATGAAGAAGAATAAGAAGTAGAAGAGGAAGAGGAAGAAGAGGAAGAGTAAGAAGATAAAGAAGAAGAAGAAGAAGTACAAGAAAAAAGAAGAGGAAGAAGAAAAAGAAGAAGAAGAAGTAGAAGAAGAGAAAAAAGTTGTAGTAGTAGTAGAAGAAGAAGAAGAATAAGGAGAAGTAGAAGAAGAAGAAGAATAAGAAAAAGAAGTAGGAGAAGAAGAAGTAGAAGAAGAAGAAAAAGAAGAAGAAGAAGAAGAAGGAGAAGAAGTAGAAGTAGAAGAAGCAGAAATAAAAGAAGAACAAGTAGTAGTAGAAGAACAGGTAGCAAAAGAAATAGAAGTAGTTGAAGAAGAAGTACAAATAGTAGTAGTAGTAGTAGAAGAAGAAGTATAACAAAATGAAGAAGAAGAAGGAGCAGTAGTAGTATTAGTAGAAGAAGAAGAAGAAAAAGAACAAGAAGAACAAGAAGTTGAAGAGCAAGAAGAAAAAGAATATCAAGAAGTAGAAAAAGTTGAAGAAGAAGAAGAAGTTGTTGAGGAAGAAGAGCAAGAAGAAGAGGAAGAAGCTGGGGAAGAAGAAGAGGATGATGTTAAGGGAGATGTAGAGGAAGAAGAAAAAAGAAGAAATAGAAGAAGAAGAAGAAGAAGAAGAAGAATAAAGAAGATGAAGATAAGGAAGAAGAAGAAGAAAAGGGAGAAGTGGAACAAGTGGAAGATGCAAAAGAAGAAGAAGAAGAAGAAGAAGAAGAAGAAATAAAGGAAAGAGAAGAAGAAGAAGAACTAGAAGAAGTAGAAGTAGAAGAAGAAAAAGAAGTAGTAGTACAAGTAGTTTTAGAAGTCAAAGAATAAGAAGAAGATGAAGAAGTCAATGAAGAAGAAGAAAAAGAAAAAGAAGAGGAATAGGAAGTAAAACAGGAAGAATAAGATTAGGAAAAAGAAGAAGACAATGACGACGAAAAAGAAGAAGAGGAATAAGAAGATGACAAGGAAGAAAATGAATAAGAAGAAGAAAAAGTTGAAGATGAAAAAAAGAGGAAGAAGAAGATGATGAAGAAGAAGAAGAAGGAGAAAAATAAGTAGGAGAAGAAGAAGAAGATTGAAAGGAAGAAGAAGAACTAGATGAAGTAGAAGAGGAAGAGGAAGAAGAATAAGAAAGGGAAGAAGTAGAAGCAAAAGTCGAAGAAGATGAAGAGGAAGAAGAATTCAAAGAGAAAGCAGAAGAGAATAAAAAGAAGACGAATGAGATGCAGAAGAAGAAAAAGAAGAAGAAGATGAAGATGAAGAAGAAGAAGAAGAATTAGAAGAAGATCAAGAAGGGTAAGAATAAGAAGATAATGATGAAGCGGAAAAAGAATGAGAAGAAGAAGAAGAGGAGATAGAAGAAGAAGAAGAAGAGGAAGAGGAAGAATAAGAAGACTATGAAGAAGAAGAAGAAGAAGAAGATGTAGGAGAAAGAAGAAGAGGCAGATGAAGAAAAGGAAAGAGAAGTAGAAGAAGTAGAGGTAAAAGAAGAAGAAGATGATGATGATGAAGAACAATAAGAATAAGTAGTAGTAGTAGTAGGTGAAGAAGAAGAAGTAGTAGTAGAAGAGGAAGAAGAATGGGAAAATGAAGGAGAAGAAAAAGAAGAAGAAGAAGAAGAAGAAGAAGAAGAAGAAAAAGAAGAAGAAGATGATGACGAAGAAGGGGAAGAAGAAGTGGAATAGAGGAATTTCAAGATGAAGAAAAGAAGAAGAAGAAAAGAAAGAAGAAAAGAAGAAGAAGAAGAAGAAGAGGAAGAAGAAGAAGAGGAAGAAGAAGAAGAAGAAGAAGAAGAAGAAGAAAAAGTTGAAGAAGAAGAAAAAGAAGAGGAAAAAGAAGAACTAGAAAAAAAAGAATAATAAGAAAAGGAAGAAGAAGAGGAAGAAGTAGACAAGGAAAAGAAGATAAAGAAGAAGTAGAGGATGAAGTGGATCACGAGGATGAAGCAGAAGAAGAAGAAGAAGAAGAATAAAAAGAAGAAAGAGAAGAAGAAGAACTAGGAAAAGCAGAGTAATGACGTCGAAGAAGAAGATCTAGCAATAATAGTAGTAGTAGTAGAAAAAGAAGAATAAGAAGAAAAAATAAAAAAGAAGAAGAAGAAGAAAAAGAACAAGAAGAAGGCAAAAAAGAAGATAAGGAAGAAGAACAAGAAGAAGTAGAAGAAGAAGGAGAAGAAAAAGAAGAAGAGGAAGAAATGGAAGAAGAAGTATAGCAATAAGAAGAAAAAGTATAAGAAGAAGAAGATGTTGATGATAAAGAAGTAAGAGAAGAAGAAGAAGAAGAAGGAGAAGAAGTTGAAGAAGATGAAGAAGAAAAAGAAGATGAAGAAGAAGGAGAAGAAAAAAAAGAAGAGGGAGAAGAAGAAGCATAAGAAGAAAAAGAAGTAAAACAAGAAGAAGGAGAAAAATAAGAAGACGAGGAAGAAGACGAAGAAGAAGAAGAAGATGTAGAAGAAGAAGAAGTATAGGAAGAAGAAGATGAATAAGAGGAAGAAATAGTATAAGACGAAGTAGAAGATGAAGAAGAAGAAGAAGAAGAAGAAGAAGAAGAGGAAGAAGAAGGG
>JAIUJO010001389.1:0-7500 GCA_023846275.1 Vanilla planifolia
TCCTCCTCTTCTTCTTCTTCTTCCTCTCCCTCTTCTTTTTCTTTGTCGTCATCACCATCATCATCTTCATAATCTTCTTCTTCTTCTTCCTCTTCCACCTCTTCTTCATCTTCTTCTTCATCTTCTTCACCTTCTTCTTCTTCTTCTCCTTCTTCTTCTCCTTCTCCTTCTTCTTCTTCTCCTTCTTCTTCTTCTTCTTCTTCTCCTTCTTCTATTACTTGTACTTCTCTTTCTCCTTTTCCTTATTCTTCTTCTTCTTCATCTTCTTCCTCTCTTCTTCATCATCTTCTTCTCCTCTTTCTTCTATCTTCTTGTTCTTCTTCATCTCCTTCTCCTATTTTTCTTCATTTTCTTCTCCTTTTTCCTCATCTTCCTCGTCTTCTTCTTCCTCTTCTTCTTCTTCTTCTTCTTCTACTTCTTCTTATACTACTTCTTCTTCTTCTTCTTCTTCTTCTCATTTTTTATCTTCTCTTTTTTCTTGTTCTTGATCTTGTTCTTGTTCTTCTTCTTCTTCTTCTTCTTCTTCTTCTTCTTCTTCTACTTCTTCTTCTTCTTCTTCTTCTTCTTCTTCTTCTTCTTCTACTTCTTCTTCTTCTTCTACTTCTTCTTCTTCTTCTTCTTCTCTTCTTCTTCTTCTCCTTCTTCTTCTTCTTCTTCTTCACATTCTCCTTCTTCTTCTTCAACATCTTTTTCTCCTTCTTCAACATCTTTTTCTCCTTCTTGTCCTTCTTCTTCTCCTTCTTCTTCTTCTTCTTCTCCTTCTTCTTCTCCTTCTCTCCTTCTTCTTCTTCTTCTTCTCTTTCTCCTTCTTCTTCTTCTTCTTCTCCTTCTTCTTCTCCTTCTTCTTCTTCTTCTTCTTCTTCTTCTCCTTCTTATTCTTTTCTTCTCTTCTTCTTCTTCTTCTTCATCTTCATCTTCTTCTTCTTCTACTTCTACTTCTTCTTCTTCTTCTTCTTCTTCTTCTTCTTCTTCTTTTTCTTCTTCCTCTTCTTCTTCTTCTTCTCCCTATTCTTCTTCAACCTCCTTTCCTTCTTCCCCATCACTTCTTCCCCTGCTTCTTCTTCGTCTTCTTCTTCTTTTTCTTCTTCTTCTTCTTCTCTTCTTCTTCGTCTTCCTCTTCTTCTACTTATTCTTCTTCCTCTTCTACTTCTGCTTCTTCTTCATCTTCATCTTCTTCTTCTTCTTCTTCTTCTTCTTCTTCGTCTTCCTCCTCTTCCACTTCTTCCTCTTCTTCTTCTTCCTCTTTTTCTTCTTCTTTTTCTTCTTTCTTCTTCTTCTTCTTCATCATCTTCTTCTTCTTCTTCCACTTCTTCTTCTTCCACTTCTCCTTCCACTTCTTCTTCTTCCTCTTCTTCTTCTTCTTTTTCTTCTTCTTCTTCTTCTTCTTCTTCTAATTCAAATTCTTCCTCTTCTTCCTCTTCTCTCTTCCTTCTTCTTCTTCTTCTTCTTCTCTTCATTTTCTCCTTATTCTTTTTCTTTTTCTTCTTTTTATTCTTCTACTTCTTCTTCTTCTTCTTCTTCCACCTCTTCTTCTTCCTCCTCTTCTTCTTCTTCTTCCAATTATTCATCTTCTTCCTCTTCTTTTTCTTCTTTCTCTTCCTCTTCTTCTTCTTCTTCTTCTTCTCCTTCTTCTTCTTCTTCTTCTTCTTCTTCTTCTCCTTCTTCTTCTACTTCTTCTTCCTTTCTCCATCTTCGTCTTATTCTTTTTCTATTTCTTCTTCTTGTTCTTCTTCTCCATGATCTTTTTCTTCTTCTACTACTACTACTACTTCTTGTTCTTCCCCTTCTTCTTCTCGTTTTTCTTCTTCTTAGTATACTTCTTCATCATCTTCTTCACCATCTTCTTCTTCATCTTCTCTTCATCACATTGTCCCTCCTCCTCCTCTTCTTCTTCTTCTACATCTTGTTGTTCTTCTTCTTCATCACAATCTTCTTCTTCTTCTTCTTCTTCTTCTTCTTCAACATCTCCTTCTTCCTCGTCTTCTTCTTCTTCTTCTAATTCTTCTTCTACTTCTTCTTCCTCCTCTTCCTCTTCATTTTCTTCTTCTAATCCTCTTCTTTTTCTTCTTCTTCTTCTTCTTCTTCTTCTTCTTCTCCTATTATTCTTCTTCTTCTTCTCTTCAACTACTTGTGCTTCTTATTCTTGTTGCTCTTCTTCTACCTCTTCTTCTTGTTCCTCTTCTTCCTCTATTTCTTCTTCTTCTACATCTACTACTTCTTCTCTTCTTCTTCTTGTTCTCCTTTTTCCACTTCTTCTTCATCTTCCTTCTTCTTCTTCTTCCTCTTCTACTCCTTCCTCTACTTCTTCTTCCTCTTCTTATTCTTCTTCTTCTTCTTCATCACCTACTTGTATTTCTTCTTCTTCTCCTTTTTCTCCCTCTTCTTCTTCTTCCTTCTTCTTTTACTTATTCTACTTCTTCATCTTCTTTACCTTCTTCTCCCTCTTCTTCTTCTTCTCATCGTCATCTTCCTCTTCTTCTTCTCCTTCTTTTTCTTATTCTTCTTCCACTTCTTCTTCTTCTTCTAGTTTTTCTTCTACCTCCTCTTATTCTTCTTTTTGCCCTTCTTCTTCTTCCTTTTCCTCTCCTTCTTTTTCCTCTTCTTCTCCTTGTTCTTCTTCTGTTTCTTCTTTTATTCTCTTTCTTGCTCTCCTTCTTTTTCTTCCTCTTGCTTCTTTTCTTCTTCTTCTTCTTCTTCCTCTTCTTTTTCTCTTATTCATCTTCATCTTCTTCTTCTACTTCATCTTATTCTTCTTCTCCTTCTTCTTCTTCTTCCTCTTCTTCCTCTTCTTTTTCTCATGATTAATCTTGTTCTCGTTCTTCTTTTTCTTCTTCATCTCCTTCCTCTTCTACTACTTCTTCTTCTTCTTCATCTTCTTCTTCTTCTTCTTCCTATTTTTCTTCTTCTTCTTCTTCCTCCACTTAAAATTCTTCTTCAACATCAATCATCATCATCTTATCTTCTCCTTCTGCTTCATATTCTTCAGTACCTTCTTCTTCTTCTTCCTCCTCTTCTTCTTCTTCAAGTTCTTTTCCTTCTTCTTCTTGTTCTTCCTCTTCCACCCCTTATTCTTTTTATTATCCTACTCATTGTTTTTATCTTCTTCTTGCTTTTCTTCTCCTTCGTCCTCTTCTACTTCATCAACTTCTTCTACTTCTTCTTCGTCCTATTCTTCTCTTTCTTCTTCTTCTTCTTCTCCTCCTCCTCCTCCTCCTTCCTCTCCTTCTTCTTCTTCTTCTTCTTCTTCTTTCTCTTCTTCTTCTTTTCTAGTTTTTTTCTATCCCCACTTATTCTTGTTTTTGTCTTTCTTCTTCTACATTTTCGTCTCCTTCTTCTTCCTCTTCTTTTTTTTCTTCTTGTTCTTATTTTCTATTTCTTCTTTTTATTCTCCTTCTTCCTCTCCTTCTTTTTCTTCTTCTTCCTCTTCTTCTTCTTCTTCTTCTTCTTCTTCTTCTTCATCGCCTTTTTCTTCTACTTCTTCTTATTCTTCTTCTCCTTCTTCTTCTTCTTCTTCTTCTTTCCCTTCTTTTTCTTATTATTATTTTCTTCTTCTTCTTCTTCTTCTGCTTCTCCTTCTTCTTCTTCTACTTCTTCATCATCATCATCATAATGATCATCATCTTCTTCCTAATTTTCTTCTTCTTCTTCTTCTTCTTCCTCTTCTTATTCTTCTTAATCATCATCATCATCTTCTTCGTCCTCTTCTTCTTCGTCCTCTTCTTCTTCTTCTTCTTCTTCTTCCTCTTCTTCAACTTCTTCTTCTTCTCCTCCATTTTTTCCTTCTTATTTTTCTTCTTCTTCTTCTTCTTCCAATTCTTCTTCTTCATCCTCTTCTTTCTCATGTTCTTCTTCCTCTTCTTCTTCCTCTTCTACTTCTACTTCTTATTCTTCCTCTACTTCTGCTTCCTCTCCTTCTTCGTCATCTTCTTTTTCTTTTCTTTCTTCCTCTTCTTCTTCCTCTTCTTCTTCTTCTTGTTCTTCTTCTTCTTCTTCTTCTTCTTCTTCTTCTTCTTTTTCTTCTTCTTTTTCATGCTATTCTTCATCTTCCTGTATTTCTTCTTCTTCTTCTTCTTCTTCCTGATGTTCAACTTCTTCTACTTCTTCTTCTTCTCCTTCATCTTCTTCTTTTTTTCTTCCACTTTTTCTTCTTTTTATTACTTTCCTTCTTCTTCTTCTTTTCCTTCTTCTTCTTCTTAATTTTCTTCCTCATCCTCTTCTTCTTCTTCTTCTTCCACTTCATCTTCTTCCCCTTCTTCATCATCATCATCTTCTTCTTCATCTCCTCGTTCTGCTTGGTCTTCATCTTTCTTTTTTTCTTCCTCTTCTTCTTCATCTTCCTATTCTTCCTCTTCTTCTTCTTTCTCTTCTTCTTCTTCTTCCACCTCTTCTTCTCTTCTTCTTCTTCTTCTTCTTTTTCTTCTACCTATATATTTTCTCATTCTTCTCCTTCTTATCCTTCTTCTTCTTTTTCTTCTTGGTGTTGTTCTTCTTCTTCTACTACTACTACTTCTTCCTCCTCTTCTTATTACTATTTTTCCTCTCCTTCTCCCTCCTCCTCCTCTTCTTCTTCTTCATCTTCTTCGTCTTCTTCTCCTTCTTCTTCTTCCCTCTCTTCCTCTTCTTTTACATCTTCCTTTTCTACTTCATTTACTTCATCCCCTTCTTCTTCTTCTTCATCATCTTCTTCTTCTTCTTCTTACACTTCTTCTTCTTCTTCTTCTTCTTCTTTTGCTTTTGCTTCTCCGTCGTCTTCACCCATTTTACCTAATCCTCTTTTCCTTCTTATTCTTCTTATTCTACTTATTCATTTTCTTCCTCTTCTTCTTCTTGTTCTCCATCATCCATTCTTCTTTTTCTTTTTCTTCTTCCTCGTCCACTTCTTCTTCTTCTTCTTCTACTACTACTTCTCGTCGTCCTCCTCCTTCTCCACCTTCTTCTCCTTCTCCTTCTTCTTCTTCTTCCTTTTCTTGTTCTTCTTCCTCTTCTTCTTCTTCTTCTTGCACATTTTCTTCTTTTTCTTGTTCTTCTTCTTCTTCTTCTTACTCTTCTTATTTTTCCTATTTTTCTTCTTCTTCTTCTTATTCTACTTCTTTTTCTTGCTCTTCTTCTCCTTCTTCTGCTTCCTCTTCTTCTTCCCTTTCTTCTTCGCCCCCTTCCTCTTGTTATTCTTCTTCTTCTTCTTCTGCTTCTTCTTATTTTTCTTCCTCTTCTTCCTCTTCCTCTTCCTCTTTTTCTTCTACTTTTCTTCTTCTTTCTCTCCTTCATCTTCTTCTTCTTCTTCTTCTTCTTCTTCTCTTTCTCCTTATTCTCTATCTTGTCTTTCTTCTTCTTCTTCTTCTTCTTTTTCTCTTCTTACTGCTACTACTACTACTTTGTCTTCTTCTTCCCCTTCTTCTTCTTCCTTTACTTCTTTTTTTTCATCTACTAGTCCTTTTTCCACCTCATCATCTTCTTCTTCTTCTTCTTCTTCTCATTCTCCTTCTTCTTGTTCTCATTCTCCTTCTTCCCCTTCTTCTTTTTCTTCTTCTTCTTATTCTTATTCTTATTCTTATTCTTATTCTTCTACATTTTCTTCTTCTTCTATTTATTATTCATCTTCCTCTTCTTCTTCTTCACCTTCTTATTCTTCTTCTTCTTCCTCTTCCTCTACTTCTTTTTCTTCTAATTTTTCTTGTTGTTCTTCATCATCTTCTTCCTCTTCTTCTTCTTCTTCTACTACTTCTTCCTTTTCTTTTTCTTCATCTTTTTTTCTTTTTCTTGTTCTTCTTCATCATCTTTAACTTCTTATTCCTATTTTTCTAGTTCTTCTTCTTCTTTTTCTTCTTCTTCTTCCACATATTCTTCTTCTTCCACTTATTCTTCTTGTTCTTCTTCTTTATTTTTTTCTTCTTCTTCCCATTCTTTTTCTTTTACTTCTTGATCTTCTTCTTCCTCTTCTTCTTTTTCTTCAACTTATTCTTAATTTTAATCTTTTTCTTCCTCTTCCACTTCTTTTCCTTTTTTTCCAGTTCTACTTCTTCTTCTTCTTCTTCTTCCTTTTCTACTTATTCTTCTACTTCTTCTTCTTCGTCTTCTTCTTCTACATCTTCTTCCACTTCTTTTTCTTCTTCTTCTTCTTCTTCTTCTTCTTCTTCTACTTCTCTGCCTCCCTCCTCCACCTCCTCCTCCTCCTCCTTCTCCTTGTTCTTCTTCTTCTTCTTCTTCTTCTCCATCTTCATCATCTTCTTCTTCTTCTTCTTCTTGTTCTCCTTCTTCTTCTTCTTCTTCTTCATATTCATCTTCCTCTTCTTCCTCTTCATCTTCTTTTTCTCCTTCTTCCTGTTCTTTTTTTTCAACTTCTTCTTCTCCTTATCCTTCTTTTTCTTCTTCTTCTTTTAGTTCTTCTTCTTATTCCTCTTCATCTTGTTGTTCCTCTTCTTGTTCTTCTTTTTCTTCTCCTTCTTCTTCTTCTTCTTCTCCCTCCTCTTGTTCTTCTTCTTCTTCTTCTCGGTATTGTTCCTCTACTTCTTCTCATTCATGTTCTTCTTCTTCTTCTATGCCTTCCTTATTTTCTACTTCTCCTTCTTCTTCCACTTGTTCATCTTCTTCATCCTCTTCTTTGTCTTCTTCTTCTTCTTCTTCTTTTTCTTCTTTTTCGGCTTTTTTATTCTTGTTCTTCTTCTTCTTCTTCTTCTTCTTCTTCTTCTTCCACCTCTTCTTCCTTTTCTTCTTTCTTTTCTTCATCCTCTTCTTCTTTTTCTCCTTCTTCTTCTTCTTTCCCTTCTTCTTCTTTCCCTTCTTCTTCTTGTTCTTGTTCTTCTTCTTCTTCTTCTTCTTCTTCTCCTCCTCTTTCTTATTCTCCTTCTTCTTTTTCTCCATCTTCTTCTTCTTCTTTTTCATCTTCTTCTAACTCTTCTTCTAACTCTTCTTCTTCTTCTTATTGCTTTTCTTCTTCTTCTCCTTCTTCCTCTTCTTCTACCACTTCTTCTTCGTCCTCCTCTACTTCTTCTTCTTCTTCTTCTTCCACTTCTTATTTACCTCCTCCTCCTCCTCCTCTTCTTCTTCCTCTCCTTCATCTACTCTTCTTCTTCTTCCTCTTCTTCTTCATCTTCTTCCCCTATTCTTCTCGTTCTCCTTCCTCTACTTCTTCTCCTTCTTCTTTTTCTTCTTCTTCTACTACTACTACTTCATCTTGTTGTTTTTCTTGTTCTACTTCTACTTCATCGTCTTCTTCTCCTTCTTCTTCTTGTTCTTCTTGTTCTTCTTCTTGTTCTTAGTCTTTTTCTTCTCTTACTTCTTCTTGTTCATCATCATCATCATCATCATCTTTTGCTTCTTCTTCTTCTTCTTCTTCATATTCTTCTTCTTCTTCAACATCTTCTTTTTCTCCATCTTCTTTTTCTTATTCATCTTCTTATTATTTTGCTTCTTCTACTTCCTCCTCCTATTCTTCTTCTTGTTCTCCTTCTTCTTCTTCTTCGTCTCCCTCTTCTTCTTCCTCCTCCTCTTCTTCTCCATTTT
>JAIUJO010001389.1:12500-25000 GCA_023846275.1 Vanilla planifolia
TATTCTTCTTCTTCTTCTTCTTCTTCTTCTTCTTCTTTTTCCTCTTCTTCTTCTTGTACCTCTAATCCTTCTTTATGTTCTTGTCCTTCTTCTTCTTCTTCTTCTTCTTCTTTATCTTCTTCTTATTATTATTATTATTCTTCATTATGTTCTTCTTTTATTTCTTCTTCTTCTTCTTCTTCCTCTTCTTCTTAATTTTATTCCTCTCCTCCTACTTCATCTTTCTCTTCTTCCTCTTCTTCTTTTTCTTATTCTTCTTCTTCCTCTTCTTCTTCTACTTCTTCTTCTTCTTCTTCATATTCTTCTTCTTCTTCCTTTTCCTCTTCTTGCCTCTTCTTCTTCCTCTTCTTTTACTTCTCCTTCTTCTTCTTCTTCTTCATCTTCTTCTTCTCCTTCTTCTTCTTCTTCTTCTTCTTCTTCTTCTTCTTCTTCTTCTTCTTCTCCTTCTCCTTCTTCTTCTTCTTCTTCTTCTTATTCTTCTTCCTCCTCCTCTTCTTCTTCATCTTCTTCTTCTTCTTCTTCTCCTCCTCCTTCTTCTTCTTCTCCTCCTCCTTCTTCTTCTTCTTCTTCTTATTCACCATCTTCTTCTTCTTCTTCTTCTTCTTCTCATTCCTCTTCTTCTTCTCGTCTCCACCTCTTCAACTTCTTCGTTTTCTTGTTCTTCTTATTCTTCTTCTTCTTCATCCTCTTCTTCTTCACCTTCTTCTCTTTCTTCTACTTCTTCTTCTTCTTCTTCTTCTTCTTCTTCTTCTTCTTCTCCTTCTCCTTCTTCTTCTTCTTCTTCTTCTTCTTCTTATTCTTCTTCTTCCTCCTCCTCTTCTTCTTCTTCTTCATCTTCTTCTTCTTCTTCTTTTTCTCCTCCTCCTTCTTCTTCTTCTTCTTCTTATTCACTGTCTTCTTCTTCTTCTTCTTCTTCTTCTTCTTCTTCTTCTTCTTCTTCTCCTTCCTCTTCTTCTTGCTCGTCTCCACCTCTTCAACTTCTTTGTTTTCTTGTTCTTCTTATTCTTCTTCTTCTTCATCCTCTTCTTCTTCACCTTATTCTCTTTCTTCTTCTTCTTTTTCATCCTCTTCTTCTTCTTCTTCTTCTTCTTCTTCTTCTTCTTCGTCTTCTTCATCTTCTTCTTCTTCTCCTCCTCCTCCTTCTCCATCTTATTCTTCATCTTATTCTTCCTCTAATTCTTGTCCTTCTTCTTCACCTTCTTCACCTTCTCCTTCAAGTTCTTCTTCTCCTACTTCTTCTTCTTCTTCTTCTTTTTCTTCCACTTCATTTTCTCCTTCATCCTTCACATATTCATCTTCTTCTTGTTGTTTTTCTTCTTCTTCTTCTTGCTCTCCTTCTACTTCTTCTTCTTCTTCCTCTTCCTCCTTTTCTTCATCATCATCATCTTCTTCTTCTTCCTCTTCCCCTTCCACGTCTTCTTCTTCTTCTTCTTCCTCTTTTTCTTCCCCATATTTTTCTTCTTAGTCCTATCCCTATTCTTCTTCTTCTTCTTCCTCTCAATTTTCTTCTTCTTCTTCTTTGACTTCGTCTTCTTCTTTTACTTCTACTTCTTCTTCTTCTACCTCTTCTTCTTTTGGTTCTTCTTCTTCTTGTTCTTCCTCTTCTTCTTCTTCTTCTTCTGCTTCTTCTCCTACTTCTTCTGTTTCTTCTTTTTATCCTTCTTCTTCTTCTTCTTCTTCTTCTTCTTCATCTTCTTCTTTTTCTTTGCTTTCTTCTTCTTCTTTTTCTTGTTCTTGATCTTCTTTTTCTTCTTCTTCTTCTTCCTCTTCTTATTCTTCCACTTCTTTTCCTTTTTTTCCTATTCTACTTCCTCTTTCTCTTCCATTTCTACTTATTCTTCCACTTCTTCTACTTTTTCGTCTTCTTCTTCTTCTACATCTTCTTCCTCTTCTTTTTCTTCTTCTTCTTCTTCTTCTTCTTCTTCTTCTTCTCTACCTCCTCCTCCACCTCTTCCTCCTCCTCCTTCTCCACCTTTTTCTTCTTCTTCTTTTTCTTCTTCTTCTTCTTCTCCATCTTCATCATCATCAACTTCTTCTTCTTCTTCTTGTTCTTCTTGTTCTTCTTCTTCTTCATCTTCTTCTTCTTCCTCTTCATCTTCTTTTTCTAATTCTTCCCGTTCTTTCTCTTCTACTTCTTCTTCTCCTTCTCCTTCTTTTTGTTCTTCTTCTTTTAGTTCTTCTTCTTATTCGTCTTCATCTTGTTTATCTTCTTCTTGTTCTTCTTTTTCTTCTCCTTCTTCTTTTCCTTTTTCATCTTCTTCTCCCTCCTCTTCTTCTTCTTCTTCTCTGTATTCTTCCTCTACTTCTTCTCATTCATCTTCTTCTTCTTCTTCTTCTATGTCTTCCTTATTTTCTACTTCTCCTTCTTCTTCCTCTTGTTCATCTTCTTCGTCCTTTTCTTTTTCTTCTTCTTCTTCTTCTTCTTCTTCTACTTCTTCTTTTTCTGCTTCTTCATTCTTCTTCTTCGTCTTCTTCTTCTTCTTCCACTTATTCTTCCTTTTCTTCTTCCTTTTCTTCATCCTCTTCTTCTTTTTCTCCTTCTTCTTTCCCTTCTTCTCCTTGTACTTCTTCTTCTCCTTATTCTCCTTCTTCTTCTTCTTCTTCTCCATCTTCTTCTTCTTCTTTTTCATCTTCTTTTTACTCTTCTTCTTCTTCTTATTGCTTTTCTTCTTCTTCTCCTTCTTCCTCTTCTTCTACCACTTCTTCTTCGTTCTCCTCTACTTCTTCTTCTTCTTCTTTTTCTTTTGCTTCTTCTTCTTCTTCCACTTCTTATTTTACCTCCTCCTCCTCCTCCTCTTCTTCTTGCTCTCCTTCATCTACTTCTTCTTCTTCTTGATCCTCTTCTCCTATTCTTCTCATTCTTCTTCCTCTACTTCTCCTTCTTCTTCTTTTTCTTCTTCTACTACTACTACTACTTCTTCTTCATCTTCTTGTTTTTCTTGTTCTACTTCTACTTCATCCTCTTCGTCTCCTTCTTCTTCTTGTTCTTCTTGTTCTTCTTCTTCTTGTTCTCACTCTTTTTCTTCTCTTTCTTCTTCTTGTTCATCATCATCATCATCATCATCATCTTTGGCTTCTTCTTCTTCTTCTTCTTCGTATTCTTCTTCTTCTTCAACATCTTCTTTTTCTCCATCTTCTTTTTCTTATTCATCTTCTTATTGTTTTACTTCTTCTACTTCCTCCTCTTATTCTTCTTCTTGTTCTCCTTCTTCTTCTTCTTCTTCTTCTCCCTCTTCTTCTTCCTCCTCTTCTTCTCCTTCTTCTTCCTTTTCTTCTTCTTGTTTTTTTTCTTTTTCTTCTTCAACCACTTCTTCTCCTTCTTCTTCCAGTTTTCTTCTTCCAATTCTTCTTCTTTTTCAACATCATCATCTTTTCCTCTTCTTCTTCTTCTTCTTCTTATTCTTTTTCTTTTTCTTCCTACTTCTTGTTCTTCTTCTTCTTCTTAATATTCTTCTTCTTCTTCTTCTTCTTCTTTTTCTTCTTCGTCTTCATCTTCATCTTCTTCTTCTTCCTTTTGTTCTTCTTTTTCTTCTACTTCTTATTATTATTATTATTATTATTATTATTATTCTTATTCTTATTCTTTGACTTTTTCTTCTTCTTCTTCTTCTTCTTCTTCTGCCCCTTCTTATTATTATTCTTCTTCCTCACCTTCTACTTCTTCTTCTTCTCCTTTTTCATCTTGTTGTTCTCCTTCTTCTTCCTCTTCTACTTCATCATCAACTTCTTCTTCTTCTTTCTTTCTTTCCTTTTTCTTCGTCTTTTTGTTCTTTTTCCTCTACTTCTTCTTCTTCATCTTTATCTTCTTAGTCCTGTTCTTCTTCTTCGTCTTCTTCTTCTTCTTTATCTTCTCCATATTATTTTTATGATTACTAATATTATTATTATTATTATTATTATTATTATTATTATTGTTGTTGTTATTATTATTATTATAATTATTATTTTTATTCCTCTGCTTCATTTTCTTCTTCTTCTTCTTTTACGTATTCTTCTTCCTACACTTTTTCTTCTTGTTCATCTTCTTCCTTTTCTTCTTCTTCTTCTCCTTCTTTTCCTTTTACTTCTTGATCATCTTCTTCCTCTTCTTCTTCTTCTTCTTCTTCTTTTTCTTTATATTCTTCAACTTATTCTTCTTCTTCCACTTCTTCAACTTCTTCCTCTTCTTCTTATTGTTCTTCTTCTTCTTGTTCTTCTTCTTCATTTCCTTCTTCTTCTTCGTCCTCCTCTCCTTCTTCTCCCTCTTCTTCTTCTTTTCTTCTTCTTCTGCTTCTTCTTCTTTATCTACTTCTCCTAAATCTTCTTCTTCTTCTTTTTCGTCTTCTTCTTCTTCTTCTACTACTACTTCTACTTCTTCTTCTTCATCACGATCCTCTACTTTTTCTTCTTCTTTTTCTTCTTCTTCTTGTTCTTCTACTTTTTCTTCTTCTTCATCTTCTTTGTCTTCTTCTTCTTCGTCCTCTGCTTTATCTTCTTCGTCTTCTTCTACACCTTCTCCTTCTTCCTCTTCTTCTTATTCTACCTCTTACCCTTTTACTTCTTCTCCTTCTTCTCCTTCTTCTTGTAGTTGTTCTCTATCATCTTCTTTTTCTTCTTATTTCTTTTCCCCTTCTTTTACTTCAAATTCTTCTTCTTAATCTTCTTAGTCCTGTTCTTCTCCTTCTTCTTCTTCTTCTCCATTTTCTTCTACTTCTTCAATTTCTTCCCCTCTTTCTTTTACTTTGCCTTCTTTTTCTTGTTCTTCTTCTTCTTATTCCTCTTCCTCTTCTTCTTCTTCTTCTTCTTCTTCTTCTTCTTCACCTTCCTTCTTTTCTTCTTCTTCTTCATCTTCTTCTTCCTCTAGCATTTCTTCTTCTTCTTTTTCTTCTTCTTTTTCTTTTTCTTCCTATTCTTCTTCTTACTATTATTCTTGTTCTTCTTCTCCTTACACTTTCACTTAAACTCCTTCAACTTCTTCATATTTTTCCTCTTCTTCTTCTTCTTCTACTTCTTCTTCTTCTCCTTCTTCTTCCACTTCTTCTCTTTTTTCTTCATCCTCTTCTTCTTCTTCTTCTTCTTCTTCTTCTTTTTCCTCTTCTTCTTCTTGTTCGTCTACTCCTTCTTTTTGTTCTTGTCCTTCTTCTTCTCCTTCTTCTTCTTCTTCTTCTTCTTCTTTATCTTCATCTACTTATTATTATTCTTCATCATTATGTTCTTCTTCTAATTCTTCTTCTTCTTCTTCTTCCTCTTCTTCTTCATTTTATTCCTCTACTGCTCCTTCATCTTTCTCTTCTTCTTCTTCTTCTTCTTCCTCTTCTTCTTCTTTTACTTCTTCTTCTTCTTCATCTTCTTCTTCTTCTTCTTCTTCTTCTTCTTCTTCTTCTTCGTCTTCTTCTTCTTCTTCTTGTTCTTCATCATCGTCATCTTCTTCTTCTTCTTCTTATCCTCCTTCTTCTTCTTCTTCTTCTTCTTCTTGGACTTCTTCTTTTTTCATTTCTTCTTATTTCCCTTCTTCTTCTTCTTCTTCTTTCTTTTCCTCTTCTTGCCTCTTCTTCTTCCTCTACTTTTACTTCTCCTTCTTCTTCTTCTTCTTCTTCTCATTCTTCTTCTTCTTCTTCTTCTTCTTCTTCTTCCTCCTCTTCTTCTTCTACTTCTTCTTCTTCTTCTTCTCCTTCTTCTTCTTCTTCTTCTTCTTCTTATTTACCATCTTCTTCTTCTTCTTCTTCTTCTTCTTCGTCCTCTTCTTCTTCGTCTTCTTCATCTTCATCTTCTTCTTCTTCTCCTCCTCCTTCTCTGTCTTCTTCTTCATCTTATTCTTCCTCTAATTCTTCTCCTTCTTCTTCACCTTCTTCACCTTCTCCTTCAACTTCTTCTTCTCCTTCTTCTTCTTCTTCTTCTTCCACTTCATTTTCTCCTTCATCCTTCACTTATTCATCTTCTTCTTCTCGTTATTTTTCTTCTTCTTCTTCTTGCTCCCTTTCTCCTTCTTCTTCTTCTTCCTCTTCCTCCTTTTCTTCATCATCATCATCTTCTTCTTCTTCTTCCAATTCCACGTCTTCTTCTTCTTCTTCTTCTTCTTCCTCTTTTTCTTCCCCATCTTTTTCTTCTTAGTCCTATCCTTATTCTTCTTCTTCTTCTTCTTCTTCTTCTTCCTCCCAACTTTCTTCTTCTTCTTCTTTGACTTCTTCTTCTTCTTTTACTTCTACTTCTTCTTCTTCTGCCTCTTCTTCTTTTGGCTCTTCTTCTACTTCTTCTTCTGCTTCTTCTCCTGCTTCTTGTTTTTCTTATTTTTATTCCTCTTCTTCTACTTCTTCTTCTTGTTCTTCTTCTTCTTTTTCTTTGCTTTCTTCTTCTTCTTCTTTTTCTTGTTCTTGTTCTTCTTCTTTTTCTTCTTCTTCTCCTTCCCCTTCTTCCACTTCCTCCACTCCTTCCACTTCTTGTTCCACTTGTTCTTCCTCTTCTTCTTCTTCTTCTTCTACATATTCTTCTTCTTCCTCTTCTCCTTCTTATTCTTCTTATTCATTTTCCTCTTTCTCTTCTCCATTTCTTCATCTTTTTCATCTTCTTTTTCCTCTTCTTCATCTTCTACTATTTCTTCTTCTTCTTCCTCTTCTTCTTCTTCTTCTTCTTCTTCTTCTTCTTCCTCTTCGACTTCTTCTTCTTCAACATTTTTCTTCTTCTTCTTCTTTGCCCTCTTCTCCTTCTTCTTCTTGTTCTTCTTCTCCTTCTTCTTCTTGCTCTTCGTATTATTATTATTATTATTATTATTATTATTATTATTAATATTATTATTATTTTTATTATTCTCCCTCTTCTTCTTCATCCTCTTCTCCATCTTCCCCTTCTCCTTCTTCCTCTTCTTCTTCTAGCTCTAGTTCTTCTTCTTCTTCTTCTTCTTCATCTTCTTCTTCTTTTGCTTTTTCATCTTCCTCTTCTTCTACTTCTTCTTCTTCTTCTTCTTCTTCCTCTTCTACTTCTCTCACTTCTCCTTCTGCCTCATCTTTTTCTTCCTCTTCTTCTTCTTCTTCTTCATCTTCTTCTTCTTCTTCTTCTTCTTCATCTTGTTCTTCTACTTCTTCCTCTTCTTCCTCTTCTCCATCTTCCTCTATTCTTCTTCTTCTTCTTCGTCTTCTTTCTCTTCTTCTTCTTCTTCTTCTTTTGCTTCATCTTCTTCTTCTTCTTCTTCTTCTTCTTCTTCCTCTTATTCTTCTTCTTTTTCTTCTTCTTCCTCTTCTTCTTCTTCTTCTTCTTCCTCTAATTCTTCCTCTTCTTCCTCTTCTTCTCCTTCTTCTTCTTCTTCCCTTCTTCAACTTCTCATTCTTTTTCTTTTTCTTCTTTTTCTTCTTCTCCTTCTTCCTCTTCTTCTTCCTCTTCTTCTTTCTCTTCTTTTTCTGCTACATCTTGTGCTTCTTGTTCTTCGTGCCCTTCTTCTACATCTTCCTCTTCTTCTTCTACATCTACTACTTCTTCTTTCTCTTCTTCCTTCACTTTCTTCTTCTTCCACTTCTTCTTCTTCCCCTTCTTCTTCTTTGTCTTCTCCATCTTCTACTTCTTCTTCTTCCTCTTCTTCTTCTTCTTATTCCTCTCCTACTCCTTCACTTCTTCTTCCTCTTCTTCTTCTTCTTCTTCTTCTTCTGCTTGTATTATTTCTTCTCCTTTTTCTCCCTCTTTTAATTCTTCTTCTTTTTCTTCTTCGTCTTCTTCTTCTCAATCTTCTTCTTTTTCTTTTTCATTTCTTCCTCTTATTTTTTCTCCATCTTGATATTGTTCTTCTTCCTCTTCTTCTTCTTCTTCTTCTTCTTATTCTTGTTTTTCATCTACCTCCTCTTATTCTTCTTTTTGTCCTTCTTCTTCTTCTTCCTTTTCCTCTAATTCTTCTTCTTCCTCTTCCTCTCCTTGTTCTCCTTCTTTTTCTTCTTTTTATTTTCTTTCTTCCTCTTCTTCTTTTTCTTCTTCTTCCTTCTTTTCTTCTTCTTCTTCTTCTTCTTTTTCTTCTACTTCATGTTATTCTTCTTCTCCTTCTTCTTCTTCTTCTTCATCTACTTCCTCTTCTTTTTCTTTTGATAAATCTTCTTCTTCTTCTTCTTCTTCTTCATCTCCTTCTTCTTCTTCTTCTACTTTTTCCTTTTCATCTTCTTCTTCTTCTTCCTATTTTTCTTCATCTTCTTCTTGCTCTTCCTCTTCAAATTCTTCATCATCATCATCTTCTTCTTCTTCTTCTCCTCCTTTTTCTTCTTCTTCTTCTTCTTCTTCTTCCACTTCTTCTTCTTCATGTTTTTCTCCTTCTTCTTCTTCTTCTTGTTGTTCTCCTTCTTCTTCTTTCGACTCCTCTTCTTTTGTTAACTCTTCTTGTTCCTCTTCCACACCTTCTTCTTTCTATTATCCTTCTCATTGTTGTTATTATTCTACTTCTTTCTATTCTTCTTCTTCGTCCTCTGCCACTTCAACATCTTCTTCTTCTTCTTCCTCTACTACTTCTTTTTCTTCTTCTTCTTCTTCTTCTTCTTCTTTCTCTTCTTCATCTTCTTCTTCTTCTTCTTCTTCCACCACGTCTTCTTCTTCTACTTCTTCTTCTCCTCCTTCCTATCCATCTTCTTCTTCTTCCTCTTCTTCTTCTTCTTCTTCCAGTTTTTCTCTACCTCCACTTATTCTTCTTTTTGTCCTTCTTCTTCTTCTTTTTCCTCTCCTTCTCCTTCCTCTTCTTCTTCTTCCTCTTGTTCTTCTTCTTTTTCTTTTTCTTCATTATATTCTCCTTCTTCCTCTCCTTCTTTTTCTTCTTCTTTCACCTTTTCTTCTTCTTGTTCTTCTTCTTGTTCTTCTTCTACTTATTCTTCTTGTCCTTGTTCTTCTTCTTCTTCGTCATCTTCCTCTTCTTTTTTATATTATTATTCTTTGTGTTCTTCTTCTTCTTCTTCTTCTTCTCCCTCTACTTCCTCTACTTCTTCTCCCTCTTCTTCCTCTACTTCTTCTACATCTTCCTCTACTTCTTCTACATCTTCTTGTTCTTCTTCTTCTACTTATTTTTCTTCTTCCTCTTCTTCTTATTTTCCTTCTTCTTCTTCTACCTATTTTTCATATTCTTCTTCCTCTTCTAATTCATCATCATCATCTTCTTCTTCTTCTTCTTCCTGTTCTTCTTTTTCTTCTTCTTCCACTTCCTTTGTCTCTTCTTCTCCTTCTTCTTCCTCTTCTTCCTCTTCCCCTTCTTCTTGTTGTTGTTCTTCTTCTAATTCTTATGCTTCTTCTTCTTCTTCTTCTTCTTCTTCTTCTTCTCTTCTTCTACCTTTTCTTCTTGTCCTTCTTTTGCTTCTTGTCATTCTTCTTCTTCTTCTTCTTCTAATACTACTACTACTACTACTTGTACTACTTCTCCGTCTTCTTTTACTACTACTCCTACTTCTTCCTCTTCTTCTACAACTTCTTCCTTTTCTTCTTCTTCTTCTTCCTCTTACTCTTCTTCGTGCTCTTATTCTTCTTCTTAAACTTCTTCTTCTTTCTCTTCTTCTTCCTCTTCCTCTTCTTCTTCTCCTACTACCATATCTTCTTCTTCTACGCCTTCTTCTTCATCTTTTTCTTCTTTTTCTTCTTTTTCTTCTTCTTCTTCTACGTTTTCTTCTTCTTTTTCCTCCTCTTCTTGTTCATTTTCCACTTCTTCATCTTTTTATTGTTCCTGTTATTGTTGTTCTTCTTCTTATAAATCATCCTCTTCCTCTTCACCATCTTCTTTTTCTTCTTCTTCTTCCTCTTCTTCTTCTTCTTCTACTACTTTTTCTTCTTCTTCTTCTTCTTCTTCTTCTTTTACTGCTTCTTCTTCTTTTTCTTCTTCTTCTTCTTCTTCCTCTTCTTTTTCTTCTTCTTCTAGCACTTCTACTATGCTTGCTTATTCTTCTTATTGTTCTTCTTCTTTTTCCACTCCTATTTTGTCTTCTTCCTCTTCTTCTTCTTCATGTTCTTTTTTTTTCTTCTACTTCCTCCTTTTCTTCTTCTTCTTATTGCTTCTCTTCATCATCATCTTCTACTACTACTACTTCTTCTTCTCCTTCTCCTTCTTCTACATCTTTTTCCTCCTCTTCTTGTTATTGTTATTCTTTTTCTTCTTCTACTACTTCTTCTTCTTGTACTTCTCCTACTACTTCTTCTTTTTCTTCTTCTACCAATTTTTCTTCTTCTTCTTCTTCCTATTCTTCTTCTTCTTCTTCTTCTTCTTCTTCTTCTTCTTCCCCTTCTAATTTTTCATTATAATCATCATCATCATCTTCTTCTTCACCATCCCCTTCTTCTTCTTCTTCTTCATGTTCTTCTTACTCTTCCTCTTCTACTTCCTCTTCTTCTTCTTCTTCTTTTTTCCTTCTCCCACTTCTTCTTCTTCTTTTACTTCTTTATCTTCTTCTTCTTCCTCTGCTTCTACTTCTTCTTCTTCTTCTTCTTTCTCTACTTATTTTTCTTCTTTTTCTTCTTCTTCTTCTTATTCTTTTTCTACTTTTTCTTCTTTTCCTTCTTCTCTTTGTTGTCCTTCTACTTCTTCTTCTTCTTCTTCTTCTTCTTCTTCTTCTACTACTACTAGTAGTACTACTTCTTCTACTTCCACTTCATCATCATCTTCTTCTTCTTCTTCTTCTTCTTCTTCTCCTTCTTATAATTCTTCTTCTTCCTCTGCTTCTTCGTCTTCTTCTTCATCTTTTCTTCTTCTTCTTCTCCTTCTTCTTCTTCTTCTTCTTCTCTTTGTCTGACTTTTACTTCTTCTTCTTCTTCTTCGTTCTCTTCTTCTTCTTCTTCTTCACCTTTTTCTTCCTCTTCTTCCTCCTCTTCTTCTACTTCTTGTTTTTCTTCTTCTTCTTCTTCTCCTTCTTCTTTTCCCTCATTTTCTTCTTCTTCTACTCCTTCTCCTTCCTCTTTTACTTCTTCTGGTTTATCTCCCTCTTCTTCTTCTTCTTCATTCATTTCTTTCAATTCTTCTTCTTGTCTTTCTGCTTCTCCTTCTTCTTTTCTTCTTCTTCTTCTCCTTCTTCTTTGTCTTCTTCTTTTTCTTCTTCTTCTTCTTCTTTCTTCTCTTCTTCTTATTATTATTCTTCTTCTTCTTCTACCCCTTCTTGTTCTTCTTCTTCATGTTCATCTTCTTCTTCTTCTTCATCTTATTATTCTTCTTCTACTTCTTCCGCTTCTTCTAGTTCATCTACTTCTTCTTTCTCTTCTTCATCTTCCTCCTCGTTTTCTTCTTCTCCTTCTTTCTCTTCTTCTTCTTCTTCTTATTCTTCTTCCTATTGTTATTCTTCTTCTCCTTCTTCTTCCACTTCTTCTTCTTCTTCTTCTTCTTCTTCTTCTTCTTCTTCTTCATCTTCTTCTTCCTCTTTTTTTTCTTCTTCTTCCTCTTCTTCAACTTCTTCTTCTTCTCCTCCTTCTTTTCCTTCTACTTCTTCTACTTCTTCTTCTTCTAATTCTAATTCTTCTTCTTCATCCTCTTCTTTTCTTTGTTCTTCTTCTTCCTCTTCTTCTTCTTCTTCTACTTCTTCTTCTTATTCTTCCTCTACTTCTGCTTTCTCTCCTTACTCTTCATCTTCTTTTTCTTTTTTTCTTCCTCTTCTTGTTCCTCCTCGTCTTCTTCTCGTTCTTCATCTTCTACTTCTTCTTCATCTTCTTCTCCTCCTCCTTTTCTTCTTCTTTTTCGTGCTCTTTTTCATCCCATCCTTTTCTTCTACTTCTTCTTCTTCTTCTTCTTCTTCCTCATCTTCATCTTCTTCTACTTCTTCTTCTCCTTTTTTCTTCCACTTTTTCTTCTTTTTTTCCTTTCCTTCTTCTTCTTCTTTTCCTTCTTTTTCTTCTTCTTCTTCTTCTTCTTCTTCGTCATCTTCTTCTTCTTCATCCACTTCATCTTCTTCCTCTTCTTCATCATCATCATCTTCTTCTTCTACTTGTTCTTCATCTTCCATTATTTCTTCGTATTCCTCTTCTTCTTCTTCTTCCTCTTCCAATTCTTCCTCTTCTTCCTTCTCTTTTTTTTCCTCTTTTTCATCCTCTTCTTCTTCTTCCTTCTCTTCTTCCCTTCTTCTTCAACTATTTTTTCTTCTTCTTCTTCTTCAAGTTCTTCTTCTACCACTCCTACTTCTTCCCCTTCTTCATCTAATTCTTGTTCTAGTTCTTGTTCATCTACTACTATTACTACCACTACTTCTTCCTCCTCTTCTTATTATTTTCTTCATCATCTTGTTCATCTTTTTCTTCTTCCCCTCCTTCTCCTCCTCCTCCTCTTCTCCTTCTTCTTCTTCTTCTTCTTCTCTTCTTTTTCTTGTTCCTTCTCTTCTTCTTCTTCATCATCTTCCTTTTCTACTTCATTTTCTTCTCCTCTTCTTCTTCTTCATCATCCTCTTCATCTTCTTCTCCTTCTCCACTTCTTCTTCTTCTTCTTCTTCTTGTTCTTCTTCTCCACTTTTTCTTCTTCTTCTTCTTCTTCTTCTTCTTCTCTACTTCTCCTTCTTCTTCCTCCACCTTTACTTCCATCTCTTTTCTTTCTTCTTCTTATTCTA
>JAIUJO010001389.1:27500-37500 GCA_023846275.1 Vanilla planifolia
TCTCCTCCTTCTTCTTCTTCTTCTTCTTCTTCTTCTTCTACTTCTACTTCTACATCTTTTCTTCCTCATCTTCTTCTTCTTCTTATTCTTATTTTTCTTCTTCTACAACTACTAATTTTTTAATTCATTTTCTTTGTCCTCTTTTTCTTCTTCTTCTTCTTCTCCTCCACCTCCTCCTGCTCCTTCTTCTACTTCTTCCTCCTTTTCTTCTTCTTCTTTCTTATTTTTCTTGCTTTTCTTCTTCTTCTTCATCATCATCATCTTCTTCTTCTTCTCCTACTCCTTCTTCCTCATCCTTTCCTTCTTCCTACTCTTCCTCTTCTTATTCTAATTCTTCTTCATTGTCTTTTTTTGTTCTTCCCCTTCTTTTTATTCTTCATCTTCTTTCTCTTTTTCTTCATCTTCTTCTTCATCTTCCTCTTGTTCTTATTATTATTATTATTATTATTATTATTATTATTATTATTATTATTATTGTTATTATTCTTTCTCTTCTTCTCCTTCTTCTGCTTCACTTCTTCTTCTTCTTCTTCTTCTTTGTTATAATTATTGTCATCTTCTTCCTCTACTTCTTCTTCTTCTTCTTCTTCTTTGTTTTTCTCTTTTCTTCTTCTTCTTCTTCTTTCTCTTCTTCTTCTTCTTCGTCTTTTTCTTCCTCTTCTTTCTCCTCTACTTCTTTCTCTTCTTCTTCTTCTTCTTCTTCTTGTTCTTCTTCTTCTCCTCCTTCCTCTTCTTCTTCTTCTTCTTCCTCTTTTTCTTCCTCTGCTTTGTCTCCCGCTTCTTCTTCTGCTTCTTCGTTCATTTCTTCCTGTTCTTCTTCTTCTTCTTCTTCTTCTTCTTCTTCTCCTACTTCTTCCTCTTCTTCTTTCTCTTCTTCTTCTTCTCCTTCTTCTTATTTCTTCTCTTTTTCTTTTGCTTCGTCTTCTTCTTCTTACTCTTCTTCTCCTCCTCCTCCTTCTTCTTCTCCTTCTTTTCCTTCTTCCTCTTCATAATTTTCTTCTGCTTCTGCATGCTCTTCTACTTCTTCTTCTTCTTCCCATTGTTGTTGTTCTTCTTCTTCATGTTCTTCTTCTTCTTCTTTTTCTTCTTCATCTTATTATTCTTCTTCTGCTTCTTCTCCTTCTTTTACTTCTTCTATTTCTTCTTTCTCTTCCTCTTCTTCCTCCTTTTCTTCTTATTCAACTTCTTTTTCCTCTTCCACTTCTTCTTACTCTTATTCTTCTTGTTATTGTTATTCTTCTTCTTCTTCTTCTTCATCCTCTTCTTCTTCTTCTTCTTCTTCCTCTTCCTCTTCTTCTTCTTCTTCTTCTTCCTCTTCTTTTCCTTCTTCCACTTCTTCTTCTTCTTATTGTTCTTCCTATTATTATTCTTTTTCTCTTTTTTCTTCCACTTCTTCTTCATAATCTTCCTCTTCTACTTCTTTCTCTACTTCTTCTTCTACCTCTTCTTCAAATTCTTCTTCTTCTCCTCCTTCTTTTCCTTCTTATTTTTCTTCTTCTTCTTCATCATCTTCTTCTAATTGTTCTTCTTCATCCTCTTCTTTTTTTTGTTCTTCTTCTTCTTTTTCTTCTTCTTCTTCTACTTCTACCTCTTATTCTTCCTCTACTTCTGCTTTCTCTTTTTCTTGTTCATCTTCTTTTGCTTTTCTTTCGTCCTCATCTTCTTCCTCTTCTTCTTCTTGTTATTGTTCTTCTTCTTCTTCTTCTTCTTCTTCTTCTTCTTCTTGTTTTTTATGCTCTTGTACTTCTTCCCCCTTTTCTTCTTCTTCTTCTTCTTCCTCATCTTCATTTTCTTCTACTTCTTCTTCTCCTTCTTTTTTTCTTTTACTTTTTCTTCTTTTTATTCCTTTCCCTCTTCTTCTTTTCCTTCTTCTTCTGCTTCTTCTTCTTCTTCTTCTGCTTCTTCTAGTTCTTCTTCTTATTTGTCTTCTTATTCCTCTTCTTCTTCTTCTTCTTCCACTTCATCTTGTTTCTCTTCTTCTTTTACTCCTTCTGCTTATTCTTTGTCTTCCTTTTTTTCTTCGTCTTCTTCTTCTTCTTCCTATTGTTCCTCTTATTCCTCTTCTTCCTCTTCTTCTTTTTCCTCTTATTCATCCTCTTCTTCTCTTCTTCTTCTTGTTCATCTAATTCTTCTTCTTCTACTTCTTCTTCTTCTTCTTCTACTACTACTACTACTACTTCTCCTTCTTCTTCTACTTCTTCCCCTTCTTCATCTTCTTCTTGTTCTTCTTGTTGTTCTTCTTCTTCTACTACTACTACCACTACTTCCTCCTATTCTTCATGTTATTTTTCTTCTTTATCTTCTTCATCTTTTTTTCTTCCTCTCCTTCCCCCTCCTCCACCTCCTCTTTTTCTTCTTCTTCTTCATCATCTTCTTCTTCTCCTTCTTCTTCTTCTTCGCTCTCTTCTTCTTCTTCTACATCTTACTTTTCTACTTCATTTTCTTCATCCTCTTCTTCTTCTTCTCCATCTTCTTCTTCTTCTTCTTCTTCTTCTTATTCTTCCTCTTTTTCTTCTTCTTCTTCTTCTTCTTCTACTTCTTCTTCTTCTGCTTCTCTTTCTTCTTCCTCCTTTACTTCCACCAATTTTCCTTCTTCTTATTCAACTTCTTCTTCTTCTTCTTCCTCTTCTTCTTGTTATTCACCTTCTTCCCTTCTTCTTTTTCTTCTTCTTCTTCTTCGTCTGCCTCTGCTTCTTCTTCTTCTTCTACCTCTCCTCCTCCTCCCCCTCGTCCTCCTTCTTCTCCTTTTCTTCTTCTTCTTCTTCTTCTCCTCCTCCACCTCCTTCTTCTTCTTCTTTTACTTCTTCTAATTGTTGCTCATTTTCTTCTTGTTCTTCTTCTTATTCTTCTTCTTCTTCTTTTTCCTGTATTTCTTCTTCTTCTTCTTCTTCTTCTTTTACTACTATTACTACTTTTTCTTCCTCTTCTTCTTCTTCTACTACTTCCTCTTCTTCTTCCTTTTCTTCTTCTTCTCCTTCCTCTTGTACTTCTTCTTCTGCTTCTTCTTCTTTTTCTTCCTCTTCCCCTTCTTCTTCTTTTTCTCCTTTTTTCTTCTTCTTATGCTTCTTCTTCTTTTTCTGCTTCTTCTTGTTCTTCTCCTTCTACTTCTTCTATGTCTTGTCCTTCTTCTTCATCTTCTTGTTCTCTCACTACTACTACTACTTTTTCTTCTTCTTCCCATTCTTGTTCTTCTTCTACTTCTTCTTCTTCATCTTCTTCTCCTTCTTCTTTCTCTTCTTTTTCCACCTCGTCTTCTTTTTCATCTTCTTCTTCCTCTTCTTCTTCTTCTTCTTCTTCCTCCACTTCTTCTTCTTTTTCTTCTTCTTCTTCTTCTTCTTCTTCTTCCTTATTTACTTCTTCTCCATCGTCCCCCTCCTCTTCTTCTTCTACTACTACTTCTTTTGTTCTTCTTCTTCTTCTTCTCATTCTCCTACCTCTTGTTCTCATTATCCTTCTTCCCCTTCTTCTTCTTCTTCTTCCTCTTCTTCTTCTTCTTCTACTTCTTCTTAATCTTTTTCTTATTCATCTATATTTTCTTCTTCTTCCTCTTAACCTTCTAATTATTCTTCTTCTTCTAATCCTTTTATTTCTTTTTCTTCTCATTTTTCTTCTTATTTGTCTTCTTCTTGTTCTAATTCTTTTTCTTCTACTTCATCATCATCATCTTCTTCTTCTTTTTCTTCTTCCTTTTCTCTTTCATCTTTTTGTTCCTCATCTTCTTCTTCTTCTTCATCTTTATCTTCTTAGTCCTGTTCTTCTTTTTGTTCTTCTTCTTTTTCTTCTACTTTTTCTTCCTCATCTTTTGCTTCTTCTTCTTCTGCTTCTTCTTTTACATATTTGCCTTCTTCCACTTCTTCTTCTTATTCTTCTTCTTCTTCTTCTTCTTCAACTTCTTCTTCTTCTTCCTCTTCATATTTTTCCACTTCTTCCCCTTCTTCTACTCCTTCTTCTTCAACTTCTACTACTTGTCCTTCTTCTTCCTCTTCTTCTTCTTGTTCTTCTTCTCCTTCTTCTTTTATTCTTCTCCATCATCTGCTTCTTTTTCTTCTTCTTCTTCATCTTTATCATCATCATCATCTTCTTGTTCTTGTTCTTCTTCTTCTTCTACCTCCTTCTCTTCCTCCTCTTCTTCATCTTCCTCTCCTTCATATTTTTCATCATTTTCTTCTTTTTACACTTCTTTTTTTTCTTCTTTTTTTTTTTGCATTTTCATCTTCTTGATCTTCTTCTTCCTCTTCTTCCTATTCTTCTTCTTCTTCTTCTTCTTTTTCTTTTTTTTCTTCTTCTTCTAATTCTTCTTCTTCTTCTTCTTCTTTTTCTTCTTCTTCTTTTTCTACTACTACTACTACTTCTTCTTTTTCTTCTACTTTTTCTTCTTCTCCTTCATCTTCAACTTCATGTTGGTTTTGTTCTTCTTCTTCTTGTTCTTCCACTTCTTTTTCTTCTTCTTTATCTTCTTTTTCTTCTTCATTTTCTTCATTTCTTCTTCTTCTTCTTCTTCTTAGTCCAGTTCATCTTTTTCTTCAACTTCTTCTACATCTTCTTCTTCTTCTTCACCTTCTCCTTCTTCTTCTCCTTCTCCTTCTTCATCTTCTTCATCTTCTTCTTCTTCTTCTTTTCTTTCTTCTTCCTCTTCTTCTTCTCCTCCTTCTTCTTCTACTCCTTCTTCTTCTTCTACTTCTTCTACTTCTTTTTCTTCCTTTTCTTCTTCTTCTACCTCTTCTTCTTCTTCTTCTTCCTCTCTTTCTTCTTCCTCTTCTTCTGCTCCTCCTTCTTCTTCTTCTTCCCCTTCTTCTTCTTCTTCTTGTACTTCTCCTTCTGCTTCTTTTTCTTCTTCACATTTTACTACTTTTTCTTCCGTTTCCTTTTCTTTGTTGTCTTCTTTATCTTCTTCATCTTCTTGTTGTTCCTCTTCTTCTTCTTCTTCATCTTCTTATCCTCTGCCACCTCCTCCTATTCCTTCTTCTTTTTCTTCCTCGTCTTCTTCTTCTTTTTCTTCTTTTTTTCTTCTTCTTCCTCTTCCTCTTAGTCATCTTCTTCTTCTTCTTCGTCTTCTTCTTTTTCTTCCTCTTCTACTTCTTTCTCCTCTTCTTCTCCTTCTTCATCTTCTCCTACTTTTCCTTACTCTTCCCATTCTTCTTCTTCTTCTTGTTCTTCTTTTTCTTCACCTTCTTCTTCATTTTCTTCTTATTCCACTTTCTCTTCTTCTTCTTCTTCTCTTTCTTCTTCGCCTTCTCCTGCTTCTTTTACTTCTTCCTCTTCTTCTTTTTCTTCTTCTTCATCCTCATCTTCCTCTTCTTCTTCTTCTTCCTCCTACTCCTCCTCTTCTTCTTCTTCTTCTTCTTCTTTTCCTTTTTTCTTCTTCTTCGTCTTCGTCCTTGTCTTCTTATACTTCTTCCTTTTCTTCTCCTTATTCATGTTCTACTTTTTCTTCTTCTTCTCCTTCTTCTACTTCCCATTGTTCTTCTTCTTCTTCTTCTTCTTCTTCCTCTTCTTCTTCTTCTTCTTCTTCTTCTTCCTCTTTTTCTTCTTCTTCTTCTTCTTCTTCTTCTTATTCTCCTTTTTCTTTTTCCTCTTCTTCTTCTTCTAGTTCTTCCTCATCTTTTTCTTCTTCTTCTTCCTCGTCATCTTCTTCTTCTACTTCTTCTTCTTTTCTTGGTTTTGTTCTTCTTCTTCATCTACTACTTCTTCTTGTTCTTCTTTTTCTTCTTCTTCTCTTCCTCCTCCTCCTTCTTCTTCTTCATCTTCTTCTCCTTTTACTTCTTCTTCTTCCTCTTGTTTTTCTCGTTCATCTTCCTCTTGTTCTTCTTCTTCTACTTCTCCTTCTTCTTCTTCTTCTTCTTCATCCTCTTCTTCCTCATCTTCTTCTTCTTCTACTTCTTCTTCTTCTTCTTCATCTTCTTCTTCCTCTTCTTCTTCTTCTTCATCTTCATCTTCTTCATCTTCTTCTTCTTCTAAATCTTCTTCATCTTCTTCTACTTTTTCATTTTTATCCACATTTTCCTCCTCAAATTCTTTCTCCTCCACCTCTTCATCTTCTTCTTCATTATTTTCTTCTTCTGCTTCTTCTTCCACTTCTTCTTCTCCTTCTTCTTCTTCTTCTTCTTCTTCTTTTCCTCCTCCTAGTCCTTTATCTTCTTCTTTATCACCACCTTCTTCTTCTTCATCCTTTTCTTCTTCTTCTTCTTCTTCTACTTCTACTTCAGCTTCTTCTTGTTCTTCTTCTTCTTCTTCTGCTTCTTCTTTTTCTTCTTCTTCTTCTTCTTCTTCTTCTCCTTTTTCTTCTCATGCTTCTTCTTCTCCTTCTTCTCCTCCTTCTTCTTCTTCTTCCTCTTCTTTTTCTTCTTCTTGTTCTTCTTCTTCTTCCTCTTCTTCTTCTTCTTCTTCTTCTTCTTTTTCTTCTTTTTCTTCCCCTTCTTCTTCTCCTTCTCTTTCTTCTTCTTCTTCTTCTTCTTCTTCTTCTTCTACTTCTTCTTCTTCCTTTTCTACTTCTTATTCTCATTCTCCTACCTCTTGTTCTCATTATCCTTCTTCCCCTTCTTCTTCTTCTTCTTCTTCCCCTTCTTCTTCTTCTTCTTCTACTTCTTCTTAATCTTTTTCTCATTCTTCTACATTTTCTTCTTCTTCTTCTTAACCTTCTAATTATTCTTCTTCTTCCAATCCTTCTATTTCTTTTTCTTCTCATTTTTCTTCTTATTTGTCTTCTTCTTGTTCTAATTCTTTTCCTTCTACTTCATCATCATGTTCTTCTTCTTCTTTTTCTTCTTCCTTTTCTCTTTCAACTTTTTGTTCCTCATCTTCTTCTTCTTCTTCATCATTATCTTCTTAGTCCTATTCTTCTTTTTTTTCTTCTTCTTTTTCTTCTACTTCTTCTTCTTCTTTTGCTTCTTCTTCTTCTTCTTCTTCTTTTAAATATTTGCCTTCTTCCACTTCTTCTTCATCTTCTTTATCTGTATCTTTTTCTTCTAATTCTTCTTCTTCTTCCTTCTGTGCCTCCTCCTCCTCTTGTTCTTCTTCGTCTTCTTCTACTTTTTCTTCTTATTCTTCTTCTTCTACTTCTTCTTCATCTTCTTCATCTTCTTCTTCTTCTTCTTCTTCTTCCTCTTCTTCTTCTTCTTCTTCTCGTCCTAATACTCATTCTTCTTCTTCTTCTTCTTCTTCTTCTTCTTGTTCTTCTTCTTATTCTTCTTCATCATCTTATTCTTCTTCTTCTACTTCTTCTTCCTCTTCTTCTCCTTCTTTTTCTTATTCTTCAACTTCTTCTTCTACTTCTCTTTTTCCTTCTCTTCTTCTTCTAGTTCTTCTTCTTCTTCTTCTTCTTCTTCTCCTCCATCTCTTCCTCCTCCTCTTCCTCCTCCTCCTTCTTCTTCTTCTTCTTCTTCAACTTCAACTTCTTCTTTCTCCTCTTCTTCTTTTTCATCTTCTTCATCTTCTTCTTCCTCTATCTCCTCTACTTATTTTTCGTGTTTTTATTCTTCTTCTTCATCTTCTTCTTCTTCATCTTCTTCTTCTTCTTCTAGTTCTTTTGCATCTTCTTCTTCTTCTTCTTCTTCTTCAACTTCTTCTTCTTCTTCTTCTTCTTCTTGTTTTCCTTCTTCTTGTTTTCCTTCTTCTTCTTCTTCTTCTTCTTCTTCCTTTTCCTCTTCTTCTTCTACTTCTTCTTCTTCATCTTCATCTTTTACTTCTTCCTCTTCTTTTTATTCTTCTCTTCTTCTTGTTCTTCTCCATATTTTTTTCCTCTTCTTCTTCTTCTTCTTCTTCTTCTTCTTCTTCTTCTTCCTCCTCCTCCTCCTCCTCCTCCTCCTCCTCCTCCTCCTCTTCTTCTTCTTCTTCTTCTTCTTATTCTTCTTCTTCTTCTTGTTCAACTTCTTCTTCTTGTTGCACTTCTTCCTCTTCTTATTTTTCTACTTCTTCCCCTTCTTCTTCTCCTTCTTCTTCTTCTACTTCTACTACTTGTCCTTCCTCTTCCTCTTCTTCTTCTTGTTCTTCTTCTCTTTCTTCTATTCTTCTCCATCATCTGCTTCTTTTTCTTCTTCTTCAACTTCTGCTTTTTCTTCTTCATCATCTTTATCATCATCATCATCTTCTTGTTCTTGTTCTTCTTCTTCTTCTTCTTCTTCTTCTTCTTCTACCTCCTCCTCTTCCTCTTCTTCTTCATCTTCCTCTCCTTCATATTTTTCAACATTTTCTTCTTTTTACACTACTTTTATTTCTTCTTTTTTTTTGCATTTTCATCTTCTTAATCTTCTTCTTCCTCTTCTTCCTATTCTTCTTCTTCTTCTTCATTTTCTTCTTTTTCTTCTTCTTCTAATTCTTCTTCTTCTTCTTCTTCTTCTTTTTCTTCTTCTTCTACTACTACTACTACTACTTCTACTTCTTTTTCTTCTACTTTTTCTTCTTCTCCTTCATCTTCAACTTCATGTTGGTTTTGTTCTTCTTCTTGTTCTTCCACTTATTTTTCTTCTTCTTTATCTTCCTTTTCGTCTTCTTTTTCTTCATTTCTTCTTCTTCTTCTTAGTCATATTCATCTTTTTCTTCAACTTCTTCTACATCTTCTTCTTCTTCTTCACCTTCTCCTTCTTCTTCTCCTTCTCCTTCTTCATCTTCTTCATCTTCTTCTTCTTCTTCTTTTCTTTCTTCTTCTCTTCTTCTTCTCCTCCTTCTTCTTCTACTCCTTCTTCTACTTCTTCTACTTCTTTTTCTTCCTCTTCTTCTTCTTCCTCCACTTCTTCTTCTTCTTCTTCTCTTTCCTCTTCCACTTCTTCTACTCCTCCTTCTTCTTCTTCTTCTCCTTCTTCTTCTTCTTCTTCTCCTTCTTCATCTTCTTCTTGTACTTCTTCTTCTCCTTCTTTTTCTTCTTCACATTTTACTACTTCTTTTTCTTCCTTTTCCTTTTCTTCGTTGTCTTCTTTATCTTCTTCATCCTCTTGTTGTTCCTCTTCTTCTTCTTCTTCATCTGCTTATCCTCTGCCTCCTCGTCCTATTCCTTCTTCTTTTTCTTCCTCCTCTTCTTCTTCTTCTTCTTCTTTTTCTTCTTCTTTTCTTCTTCTTCCTCTTTCTCTTATTCATCATCATCTTCTTCTTCATCTTCCTCCTCTTCTTCTACTTCTTTCTCCTCTTCTTCTCCTTCTTCTTCTTCTCTTACTTTTCCTTACTATTCCCATTCTTCTTCTTCATCTTGTTCTTCTTTTTCTTCACCTTCTTCTTCATTTTCTTCTTATTCCACTTTCTCTTCTTCTTCTTCTTCTTCTTCTCTTTCTTCTTCGCCTTCTCCAACTTCTTTTACGTCTTCCTCTTCTTCCTCTTCTTCTTCTTCATCCTCACTTCCTCTTCTTCTTCTTCTTCCTCCTACTCCTCCTCTTCTTCTTCTTCTTCTTCTTCTTCTTCTTCTTTTCCTTTTTTCTTTTTCTTTGTCTTCGTCTTTGTCTTCTTATACTTCTTCTTCCTTTTCTTCTCCTTATTAATGTTCTACTTCTTCTTTTTCTTCTTCTTCTACTTCCCATTATTATTCATCTTCTTCTCCTTCTTCTTCATCCTCTTCTTCATCTTCTTCTTCTTCTTCTTCCTCTTTTTCTTCTTTTTCTTCTTCTTCTTCTTCTTCTTCTTCTTCTTATTCTCCTTTTTCTTTTTCCTCTTCTTCTTCTTCTACTTCTTCCTCATCTTTTTCTTCTTCTTCTTCCTCCTCATCTTCTTCTTCTACTTCTTCTTCTTCTTGGTTTTGTTCTTCTTCTTCTTCTACTACTTCTTCTTGTTCTTCTTCTTCTTCTTCTCTTCCTCCTCCTCCTTCTTCTTCATCTTGTTCTTCTTTTACTTCTTCTTCTTCCTCTTGTTTTTCTCGTTCATCTTCCTCTTGTTCTTCTTCTTCTACTTCTCCTTCTTCTTCTTCTTCTTCATCATCTTCTTCTTCCTCCTCTTCTTCTTCTTCTACTTCTTCTTGTTCTACTTCTTCATTTCCTCCTCCTTCTTCTTCCTCTTCATTTTCTTCTTCTTCTTTTACTTT
>JAIUJO010001389.1:42500-45000 GCA_023846275.1 Vanilla planifolia
TAATCTTCTTCTTCTTCTTCTTCTTCTTCTTCTTCTTGATCTTCTTCATCTTCTTCTTCTTCTATTTCTTCTTTTTCTACTCCTTCTGCTTCTTCTTCTTCTTCCTCCTCCTCCTCCACTTCTTCTTCTGCTTCTTCTTCATCTTCTTCTTCTTTTACTTCAACTTCTGCATTTTCTCGTTCTTCTTCTTCTTCTTCATCTTTTTCTTCTACTTTTTTTCTTCTTTTTCTTCTTCTATATCTTCTTCCTCTTCTTCTTTTTCTTCTTCTTCTTATTCTTCTTCTTCAACTTCTTCTTCTTCTTCTTCTTCTTTCTAATTCTTCATCATCTTGTTCTTCCACTTCTACTTCTTCATCTTATTCTTCTTCTTCTTCTTTTTCTTCTTCTTCTTCTTCTTCTTCTTTTACTACTACTACTGCTTCTACTACTACTATTTTTTCTTCTTCTTCTTCTTCTTCTTCTTTCTAATTCTTCATCATCTTGTTCTTCCAATTCTACTTCTTCATCTTATTCTTCTTCTTCTTCTTTTTCTTCTTCTTCTTCTTCTTCTTCTTCTTCTTCTTTTACTACTACTACTGCTTCTACTACTACTATTTTTTCTTCTTCTTCTTCTTCTTCCTCCTCCTCCACTTCTTCTTTTTCTTCCTCTTTTTCTTCTTCCTTTACTTGAACATTTGCTTTTCTCATTATTCTTCTTCTTCTTCTTCATCTTTTAATACTTCTTCTACTTCTTGTTCTTGTTCTTCTTCTTCTTCTTGTTCAACCTTTTCTTTTTCTTCTTTTTCTTCTTCTTCTTCTTCTTTTTCTACTTGTTCTTTTACTTCTTCTTCTTCTTCAACTTCTTCTTTTTTTTCAACTTCTTCTTCTTCTTCTTCTTGTTCTTCATCTTCTTGTTCTTTTTCTTTTTCTTCTTCTTCTTCTTCTTCTTCTTCTTCTTCTGGTTATACTTCTTCTTCTTCTTCTTCTTCTTCTTTTTCTTCCTCTTCTTCTTCTTCCCATTCTTCTTCAACTTCTTTTTCTTCTTCTTCTTCTCCTTCTTCTTCCCTTTATTCATCTTCTTCTTCATCTTCTTCTTCTCCTTTTTCTTCTTCTTCCTCTTCTTCTTCTTCTTCCTCCACTTCTTCTTCTTCTTCTTCTTCTTCTTCCTCTTATACTTCTTTTACTTCAACTTCTACATTTTCTCGTTCTTCTTCTTCATCTTTTTCTTCTTTTTGTCCTTCTTCTTCTTTTGCCTGTTCTTCTTTTTCTTCCTCTTGTTCTTCTTCTTCTACTACTTCTATTTCAACCTTTTTCTTTTTCTTCTTTTTCTTCTTCATCTTCTTCTTTTTCTACATGTTCTATTTCTTTTTCTTCTTCTTCTTCTTCTTCATCTTTTTCTTCTTCTTCTTGTTCTTCTTCTTCTTCTTCTTCTTCTTCTTCTTCTTCTTCTTCTTCTTCTTCTTCTTCTTCTTCATCTTCGTCTTCGTCTTCTTCTTCTACTTATTTTACTTCTTCTTCTTCTTCTTCTACATCTTCTTCTTCATCTTCTTCTTCTACTTCTTCTTCTTCTTCTTCTACGTTTTGTACTTCTTCTCCTTGTTCTACTTCTTTTTCTTCTCCTTCTTCTTCTTCTTCATCTTCTTATTCTTCTTCTTCTTCGCCTTCTTCCAATTCTTCTTCATCGTCTTCTTCTTCTTCTTCTTCTTTGTCCTCTTCGCCTTCTTGTTCTTTGTCTTCTTCTTCTTCGTCGTCTTCCTCTTCTTCTTCTTTGTCTTCTTCTTCGTCTTCTTCTTCTTCTTCTTCTTCTTCGTCTTTATCTTAATAATCTTCTTCTTCAACTTCGTCTTTATCTTCTTCTTCTTCTTTGTCTTCGTCTTCTTCTCCTTCTTCTTTGTGTTCACCTTCTTCTTGTTCTCCTTCTTCATCTTCCTCTTCTCCTTCTCCTTCTACGTCTTCCTCTTCTTCTTCTCCTTCTTCGTCTTCTTCTTCAACTTCTACTTTTTCTTCTTCTTCTTCTTCTACTACTACATGTTCTTCTTCTTCTTCTTCTTCTAATTCTTCATCTTTTTCTTTTTCTTCTTCTTCTTCATCTTTATGTTCTTTATCTTATTCTTCTTCTTCTACTATTATTACTTCATCTTCTTCTACTTCTTCTTCTTCTTCTTCTTCTTGTTCTACTTCATCATCATAATCTTCTTCTTCTTCTTCTTCTTCTTCTTCTTCTTCTTCTTCCTCCTCCTCCTCCACTTCTTCTTCTTCCTCCTTTTCTTCTTCTTTTACTTCAACTTCTGCTTTTTCTTGTTCTTCTTCTTCTTCTTCCTCTTTTTCTACTTCTTCTACTTATTCTTCTTCTTTTGCTCTTTCTTTTTTTTCTTTCTCTTCTTATTCTTTCTCTTCTTCTTCTTCTTCTTCTACTTCTTCATCTTCTTCCTCTACTTCTTCTTCTTCCTCTTCCTCTTCTTTTTATTCTTACTCCTCTTCCTCTTCTTCTTTCTCTTCTTATTATTATTATTGCTATTAT
>JAIUJO010001389.1:62500-72500 GCA_023846275.1 Vanilla planifolia
TATCTTCTTCTTCTTCTACTTCATCATCTTCTTCTTCTTCTTCTTCTTCTTCTCGTTTTTTTTTCCGCTTTTTTCTTTTCTTCTTCTTCTTTTTCTTGTTCTTCTTCTTCTACCTCTTCTTATTCTTCTTCTTTTTCTACTTCTTCTTCTTCTTCTTTTTCTTCTTCTTCTTCTTCTTCTTTTTCTCTTTTTCTTCCTCCTCTTCCTCTTCTTCTTCTACTTCATCTACCACCTACTCTTTTTCTTCTCCTCTTTTGTCTTGCTCTTCTTCTTCTTCTTCTTCTCCTCCATCTTCTTCTTTGACTTCTTCTTATACCTCTTCTTCTTATACCTCTTCTTCTTCTTCTCCTTCTTCTTCTTCTTCTTCTTCTTCTGGTACTTCTACTTCTTCCACATTTTCTTCTTGTTCTTCTTCTTCTTTTTCTTGTTGTTGTTCTTCTTCTTCTTCTTCTTGCACCTCTTCTTCTTATTCTTCCACTTTCTCTTCTTCTTGTTCTTCTCCTTCTTTTTCTTCTGCTTATTTGTCTTCTTCTTTTTCTTCTTTTTCTTCTTGTTCTTGTTCTTGTTCTTCTACTTCTTCTTCTTCTACTTCTAATACTACATCTTCTTCAACTTCTTCATCTTCTTCTTTTTACACTTCTTCTTCTTCTTTCTCCTCTTCTTCTTCTTCATCTTTTTCTACAACTCAATCTTGTTTTACTTATTCTACTTCTTCTTTATCGTTTTGTTCTTTTTTTCCTTCTCCTTCTTCTTCTTCTTCTTCATCTTCTTCCTCTAGTGTCTCTTTTTCCTCTTCTTCTTCTTCTTCCACTGCTTCTTCTTCTTCCTCCTTTTCATCTTCTTTCTAATCTTCTTCATCTACTTCCTATTCTTCTTCTTGTTCCTCTTCTCCTTCTTCCCCTTCTTCTTCTTCTTCTTCTTCTTCTTCTTCTACTACTACTACTACAACTACTACTACTACTATTACTACTACTTCTTCTTCTTCTTGTCCCTCTTCTTCTTCTACTTCTTCTTCTCTTTCTTTTTACTCTTCTTCTTCTTTTTCTTCTTCTTCTGCTTCTTCTTCTACTTCTTCTTGTTATTCTTCTTCTTGTTTTTATTCTTCTTGTTCTTGTTCTTGCTCTTCTTCTACTTCTTCTTTTTGCTCTTCTTCATCTTCTTCTTCATCTTCTTCTTCATTTAATACTTCTTCTACTTCTTCTACTTCTTCTTTTTCCACTTCTGCATCTTCTTCTTGTTCTTCTTCTTATTCTTCTTTTTCTTCTTCTTCTTCATCTTCTTCTTCTTCTTATTCCACTTCTTCTTCTTCTTTTATTATTGCTACTTCTTCTTCTTCTTCTTCTCCTTATTATTATTATTATTATTGTTATTATTATTATTATTATTATTCTTTTTCCTCCTCTTCTTCCTCTTCCCCTTTTTTATCTTCTTCTTCTTCTACTACTTCATCTACTTCTTCTTCTTCTTCTTGTTTTTCTTCCCCATTTTCCTTTTCTTCTTCTTCTTCTTCTTCTTGTTCTTCTTCTTCTACCTCTCCTTCTTCTTCTTCTTCAAATTCTTCTTCTTCTTCTTCTTCTTCTTCTTCTTCTTCTTCTTCTTCTTCTCTTTTTCTCCCTCTTCTTCTTCTTCTTCTTCTACTTCATCTACCACCTACTCTTCTTATTCTTCTCCTTTTTCTTGTTCTTCTTCTTCCCCCTCTTCTTCTTCTCCTCCATCTCCTTCTTTGACTTCTTCTTCTTATCCCTCTTCTTCTTCTCATTCTTCTTCTTCTCTTTCTTCTTCTTCTTCTTCTCCTTCTTCTTCATCTTCTTCTTATTCTTCTTCTTCTAGTACTTCTTCTACTTCTTCTACCTTTTCTTCTTCTTCTTCTTCTTCTTCTTCATCTGGTACTTCTTCTACTTCTTCTACCTTTTCTTCTTCTTCTTCTTCCTTTTCTTGTTGTTGTTCTTCTTCTTATTCTTCTTGCACCTCTTCTTCTTGTTCTTCTACTTTCTCTTCTTCCTATTCTTCTCCTTCTTTTTTTTCTGCTTCTTCGTCTTCTTCTTCTTCTTCATCTTATTTTTAATCTTCTGTTTCTTCTTTTTCTTCTTGTTCTTGTTCTTGTTCTTCTTCTACTTCTTCTTCTTCAACTACTTCTTCTACTACTTTTAATACTACTTCTTCTTCCTCTTCTTCTTCTTCTTCTTCTTCTTCCTCTTCTTCTTCCTCTTCTTCTTCTTCTTCTACAATCTTGTTTTTCTTATTCTTCTTCTTCTTCTTCATCTTTTTCCTCTTTTACTTCTTCTCCTTCTTCTTCCTCTTTCTCTAGTGTCTCTTTTTCCTCTTCTTCTTCGTCCTCTGCTTCTTCTTCTTCCTCCTTTTTATCTTCTTTCTATTCTTCTTCATCTACTTCCTATTCTTCTTCTTGTTCCTCTTCTCGTTCTTCCCCTTCTTGCTCTTCTTCTTTTTCTTCTTATTCTTATTCTTCTTCTTATTCTTCTTCTTCCTCTTCTTCGTCTTCCTCTTTTTGTTCTTCTTCTTTTACTTCTTCTTCTTCCACCTCTTCTTCTTCGTCCTCTTCTTCTTCTTCTTCTCCTTCTTCTTCTTCTTCTTCTTCTTCTTCTTCATCTTTTACTTCTTCTTCTTGTACTTCTTTGTCGTCTTTTTCTTCTTTTTCATCTTCTTCTTCTTCTTTGTCCTCATCTTCTACTTCTTCTTCTTCTTTTTCCTCATCTTCTTCCCTTTCTTCTTCTTCTTCTTCTTGTTCTTTTCCTCTTCTTCTCCTCCTTCTTTGACTACTTCATCTCCTCCTCCTTTGACTTCTTCTTCTTCTTCTCTTTCTTGTCTTTCCTCTCTTCTTCTCTTAAATTATAGAAGAAAAGCATTAAAAAATAAATTGATATTGTAAAATTTAGTAAACATATATTAAAGCTCAAATGAGATAAATTTAGGCATTAAAATGCAAGAAAACTAAAGTGATGTAAATGTGGTAGGAGATAAGATTTAGAGTTTCGTAAAAGTACAACCAAATGTAAACAAACTTTTGAACAAATGAACTATATTTTCCCACAATTACACATTCCAAGATATTAAGGAGTATAAGTGTAATATCCTAATTCTTAATACATGAATCAATCAAAATATCTTGTAATGCATACCCAAAACTTACATAATAAATTATTTAAAAGTAAGAAAATGTTTGTTTAATTTCACTTAAATAATTGAGGAGAGTCCAATGACTTTTCTTCCATCATGATTGGACTTCATTTGGAGTTACTATGAATCACTAAAGAAATTAATTAAAAAAATAAAAAATTATTATTTTAACATTAAGTAATTATATATTGACACTATAAAGAGAAAAGTAGAAAAATGTAATATAAAAAAATCAAAGTGATGTATTCGTCATAAGTGAGGAGAATTAGAGTTTTAAGAGAAAATAACAAAATAAATGAAAAAAAATCAAACTAATTATATAAATTAAATAAAATAGTTGTGTTCCATTATGTTAAGATGTTTGAATGTAACGTCTTTGATAATAAAGTTGGTTACAAATAAAAATGTCTCGTAAAACATATGAAAATGATAAAATAATATAATATTTAAAAATAAAGTCAAATGTATATTTAATTACATAGTGTTCATTGAAAGGAGTCCATTGATTAATCTTTCATGTCAACTAGACCTCATTTTGAATTATAATGAATTACAAAATTAAATAAAAATAAATAAAAATAAATAATTTTTTTATATTTAGTAAATAAACAATAAAGCTAAAACAATATAAAATTAGACAATATATTATGGCCATATTATGGTGAAGTAATTATGATAGTAGAGGAAAAGTAGAGTTTTTTAGAAATGTTGACAAATCAAAGTGAACAGTTTTTAAAATTATGATAATTTATGGATAAAGTTTAATTCGATAATGTTGAGATCTAACACAACACACGAGATCATCAAATCAGATATGAATAGAAATGATTTATCGATCTTGGAAAAATTCAATACCAATATTTAGAAATATAAATTTTAATATTTAATTATATAACTCTCCTCAAGAAGTGCACAACAAAAATTGATTCATGATGAAAATATGGACTTTAGAATTAATACAATTTATAAAAGAAAATCGATATAAATAATAATAAATGTTTATTTAAACTATAAGTAAACTTTTATGAAGGCTAAAATAAGATAAATTAAGGAAATATATTGCAACAAAATCAAAGTGTATTGAAAGTTGTAGGAGAGGATATTTAGAGTTTCATTATAATGTGTCCGTTGATAGAAACAAAAATCTCTCATGAAGTGTAATGGAACCCTAGAAAATAAATTATGTTACAAAATATATGTAAAACTAATATTTTATTAAATTGAGCTCATCAGAATAAGTCCTACATTATTTATTTCTTCTTAAATAGAAATAACTTGAAATTTTTATGAGCTACAAAAGTAGACAAGCATAAATAATAACAATTTATATTTAAATATTGTGTAAAAATTAAATAAAATACGAATGAGATGAATTTTAGAAATGTAATCAATCCAAACAAAAGTGATGTAAAGGTTGGACAATAAGTGAATTAGGTTATCAAAGAAATGCTGCAAAATCAACGAAAAAAATTTGAAAAACTTAGATAAATTGCTTCAAAAAGTTGCATTCCATTGTACTATGGAATTTGACAATAGGACCAATGATGGAAAAGTAAGCTATTAATCTAAACATATCATAAAATAAATACCAAAATATCAAAAGGAATTTAAATTGTTAAAATTATTTAATGAGTTAGAGGTCATCAAAATAGGTCATACAAAATTTTTTTCACGAGTGGATCATGTGGTTAATTAAGTAGAAGAATCAAATAAGTAAAAATAATAATAAATTATTATTTCAATATTAAGTAGTTATATAACAAAGATAAAACAAGACAAATTAAAATAATATAATATAACTGATTTAAAGTGACATAATGGTTACATGAAAAAAAATTAGAGTTATATACCACGATAACAAACCAAAGTAATAAATTTGAAACATGAGATAAATTACAATGGAAAGTTATGTTCCAAGATGGCAAAGAGTTCGCATATAACATAGAAGAATAAGAAAAAAGTGAAGAAGAAGAAGTAGAAGAAGAAGAGTGAGAAGAAGAAGAAGAAGAATAAGAAGAAGAAAAAGAAAAAGAAGTAGTAGTAGTAGTAATGGTAGAAGAAGAAGAAGAAGAAGAAGATGATGATGATGAAGAAGAAGAAGAGAAAGAAGAAGAAGATGAAGAAGAAGATGAAGAGGTAGAAGAAGAAGAAGAAGAAGAATAAGGAGAAGAAGAAGAAGATGACAATGATTATAATGATAAAGAAGGAGTAGAAGAAGAAGAAGAAGAAGAGGAAGGAGAAGAAGAAGAAGAAGAAGAAGAAGAAAAAGAGAAAGAAGTTGAAGAAGAAGCAAAAGAAGAAGAGGAAGAAGAAGAATATGAAGAAGAAGAAGGAGAAGAAGAAGAAGAAGGAGTAATAAAAGAAGAAGAAGAAGAAGAGAAGGAGAGAAAGAGGAAGAAGAAGAAGAGGAAAAAAGAAGAACAAGAAGAACAAGAAGGGGAAGAAGAAGAAGAATAAGAATAAGAAGAATAAGGAGAAGAAGATGAAGAAGAAGTTGAAGACAAAGAGGAAAACCATGTGGAAGAAGAAGATGAGGAAGGAGAAAGAGAAGAAGAAGAAGAGGAAGAACAACAAGAAGAAGAAGAATAGAAAGAAGAAGAAGAAGAAGTGGTAGTAGATGAAGAAGAAGAAGATGAGGAAGAAGAAGAAGAGGAAGAAGAGGAAGAAGAACAAGGAGAAGAAGAAGAAGAAAAAGATGATGGTGATGATGGTGATGACAAAGAGAAAGAAGCTGAAGAAGAGAAGAAGAAGAAGAAGAAGAAGAAGATGATGATGATGAAGAAAAACGGGAAGAAGAAGAAGACGAGGAAGAAATTTAAGATGAAGAGGAAGATGAAGAAAAAAAAAGAATAAGAAAACAAAGATGAAGAAGAAGATGAAGAAGAAGAAATAGAAGATGTAAAGCAAGAATAAGAATAATAAGAAGAAGAAGAAAAGGAACAAGAAGATGAGGAAGAAGATGAATAAGAGGAGGAAGGAGAAGAAGAAGTAGTAGAAAAAGAAGAAAAAGAAGACGAAGAAGAACAAGAAGAAGAAGTGGAAGACGAAGAAGAAGGAGAAGAAGAAGAAAAGAAGAAGAACAAGAAGAAGAAAAAAAAGAAGAGGAAGAAGCAGAAGCAGAAGAAGAAGAAGAAGAAAAAGAAGAAAGGGATGAAGAAGAAGAGGTGGAAGAAGAAGTAAAAGAAGAAGAGAAAGAAGAAGTAGAAGAATAGAAATGAGAAGAAAAGGAGAAAGAAGAAGAAATAGAAGAGGAAAAAGAGGAAGAAGAGGAAGAAGGAGAAGAAGAAGAAGAAGAAGAAGAAGTAGAAAATGATTAAGAAGAAGAAGAATAAGAAGAAGAAGATGGAGAAGTAGAAGATGTTGTAGATGAAGAAGACTAAGAAGAAAATTAAGAAGAAGAAGAAGTAGAAGAAGTAGAAGTATTAGAAGTAGTAGAAGAAGAACAAGAAAAAGAAAATAAAAAAGAAGAAGAAGAAGTAGAAGAGGAAGCAGTAGAAGAAGTAGAATAATAATAAGTAGAAGAAGAAGACAAAGAAGAAGAAGAATAAGAAAACGAATAGAAAGAAGAAGAATAAGAAAAAGAAGTAGAAGAAGAAGGAGACAGAGAGCAAGAAGAAGAATAAGAAGAAGAAGAAAAAAAAGTTGTAGAAGAAGTAATAGAAGAAGAAGAAGAAGATGAAGAATAATAAGAAGAAGAATGAGAAGAAGTAGAAGAAGAATAGGGATAAGAAGAAGAAGATGTCAAAGAAGGAGGAGGAGGAGATGAAGAAAAAGAAGAAGAGGAATAGGAAGAAGAAGAGGAAGAGGTAGATGCAGTAGAAGATGGAAGATGAAGAAAATGAGAAGAAGAAGAAGAAGAAGAACAAGTAGTAGTAGTAGTAGAAGAAGAAGAAGAAGAGGAAGTAGAAGAAGAAGAAAAAGAAGTGCAAGAAGAAGAACAAGAAGAAGTGGAAGAAAACAAGAAGAAGAAGAAGAAGATGATGATGATGATAATGAAGTAGAAGGAGAAGAAGATGAAGATGAGGAAGAGGAATAAGAGGAGGAAAAAGAAGGGAAAGAAGAAAGAAGAAGAAGAAGAAGAAGAAAGTGAAGAGAAAAAAGGAAAAGAAGTAGTAGTAACAGAAGAAGAACAGGAAGTAGAAGAAGAATTTGAGGAAGAAGAAAAAGTAGAAGAAGAAGAACAAGAAGAAGAAGTAGAAGAAGTAGAAGAAGTAATAAATGGAGAAAAGAAGAAGTAAAAGACGAAGAAGAAGATGAAGAAGAACAAAAAGAGGAAGTAGTGGAAGAAGAAGTAGTAGAAGAATAAGAAGAAGAAGAAAAAGAAGAAGAAGAAGAAAAAAAGAAGAAGATGTAGAAGAGAAGAAGAAGAAGAAGAAAATAAAGAAGAAGAAGAAAGGGAATAAGAAGTAAAAGAAGAAGAGGGTGAAGAAGAGGAGGATGAAGAAGAGGAGAATAAGAAGAAGAAGAAGGGAACAAGGAAAAAATGAAGAAGAAGAAGAAGAGGAAGAAATAATAAAAGAAGAAGAGCAAGAAGACGAAGAAGAAGAACAAGAAGAAGGCAAAGAAGAACAAGAAGAAGAAGAAGAAGTAGTGGAAGAAAAAAAGATGATGAAGAAGAAGAAGAAGAAGTGTAAGAAAAAAATATGATGAAGAAGAAGAAAAATAAGAAGAAGAAGAAGAAGAAGAAGAGCAAGAAGAAGAAGAAGAAGGAGGAGGAGAAGAAGAAAGAAGAAGAAGAAAAAAGAAGAAAAAAAAAGAAAGAACAAGAAAGAAAAAAGATGGAAAGAGGATGAAAGATGAAGGAAGAACGAAGAATGGAGGAAGGATGATGGAAGAAAGAAAAAGGAAGAAGATGAAGAAGAAGAAGAACGAGAAGGCGAATAGGAGGAAGATGAATAGGATGGAAATACAGAAGGAGAAGGAGAAGAAGAAGAAGAATAAGAGAAGAAAGAAGGAGAGCAAGAACAACAAAAAGGAAGAAGAGGATGAAGAAAGTGAAAAACAAGTAGAAGAAGATGAAGAAAACGAAGAAGATGATGAAGAATAAAAAGAAGTAATAGAAGAAGAAGAAGAAGAAGAAGAAGAAGAAGAAGAGGACAAAGAAAAATAACAAGAAGAGGAAGAAGAAGTAGAAAAACAAGAAAAAGAGAAAAGGGAGGAAGAAGAAGAAGAAGTAGAAGAAGAAAAGTGGAAGAGGAATAGGAAGAAGACGAAGGGAAAAAGGACGAAGAAGTGGAAGAAGAGGAAGATGAAGAAGAAGAAGATGGGGAACTACTTGAAGAAGAAGTAGTAGAGGAAGAAGAAGAAAAAGAAAAAGATGAAAAAGTTTAAAAAGAAGATGAATAAGAAGAAGAAGACAGAGTAGTAGAAGAAGAAGAATTAGACGAAGTAGAAGAAGTAGAAGAAGAAGAAGTAGTAGAAGAAAAAGTAGTAGTAGTAATAGAAGAAGAAGATGAAGAAGAGGAACAAGAAGAAGAAAAAGAAGAAGAAGAAGAAGAAGAAGAAGAAGAAGAAGAAGAAGTTGAAGAAGTAGTAAATGAAGAAGAAGAAGAAGAAGTAGAAGAAGAAGAAAAAGAAGATGAATAAGATGATGAAGAAGAAGAAGAAGATGAAAAATAAGGAGAAGAAGAAGTAGTATAAGTAGTAGTAGTAGAAGAAGGTAAAAAAGAGGAAGAAGAAGAAGAAGAAGAAGGAGAAGTAGAAGAACAGGAATAAGAACAAGAAGAAGAACAAGAAGAAGAAGAAAAAGAAGAAAAAGAAGAAGAAGAAGAGGAAGAAGAAGAATAAGAAGAAGAATAAGAGGTAGAGGAAGAGAAGGGAGAAGAAGAAGAAAAAGATGAAGAAGAAGAAATTAAAAAATGAGGAGCAGTAGGAGAAGATGTGCATGAAGAAGAAGAAGAAGAAGGGGACAATGAAGCAGAAGAAGAAGGAAGGAAGAAAAAGAGAAGAAGAAGATGAAGAAGAAGAAGAATAAGAATAAGAGGTAAAAGAAGAACAAGAACAACAAGAAGAAGAAGAATAAGATGAAGTAGACGAAGTAAAAGAAGAAGACAAAGAATAAGAAGAGGAAGAGGCAGATGCAGTAGAAGATGGAAGATGAAGAAAATGAGAAGAAGAAGAAGAAGAAGAATAAGTAGTAGTAGTAGAAGAAGAAGAAGAGGTAGTAGAAGAAGAAGAAAAAGAAGTGCATGAAGAAGAAGAAGAAAAAGTGGAAGAAAACAAGAAGAAGAAGAAGAAGAAGAAGATGATAATGAAGTAGAAGAAGAAGAAGAAGAAGATAAAGATGAGGAAGAGGAATAAGAGGAGGAAAAAGAATGGGAAAGAAGAAAGAAGAAGAAGAAGAAGAAGAACAAAGAGAAGAGAAAAAAGGAAAAGAAGTAGTAGTAAAAGAAGAAGAACAGGAAGTAGAAGAAGAATTTGAGGAAGAAGAAAAAGTAGAAGAAGAAGAACAACAAGAAGAAGAAGTAGAAGAACTAGAAGAAGTAATAAATGGAGAAAAGAAGAAGTAAAAGATGAAGAAGAAGATGAAGAAGAACAAAAAGAGGAAGTAGTGGAAGAGGAAGAAGTAGAAGAACAAGAAGAAGAAGAAAAAGAAGAAAAAGAAGAAAAAGAAGAAAAAAAGAAGAAGATGTAGAAGAGGAAGAAGAAGAAGAAGAAAATAAAGAAGAAGAAGAAAGGGAATAAGAAGTAAAAGAAGAAGAGGGTGAAGAAGAGGAGGATGAAGAATAGGAGAATAAGAAGAAGAAGAAGGGAACAAGGAAAAAATGAAGAAGAAGAAGAAGAGGAAGCAATAATAAAAGAAGAAGAGCAAGAAGACGAAGAAGAAGAAGAAGAAGAAGGCAAAGAAGAACAAGAAGAAGAAGAA
>JAIUJO010001389.1:75000-82500 GCA_023846275.1 Vanilla planifolia
GAAGAAGAAGAAGAAGAAGAAGAAGGAAAGAAGAAGAAGTGGAAGAAGAAGCAGAAGAAGAAGAAGAAGAAGAAGAAAAGAAGTAAGAGAAGAAAAAGAAGTAGAAGAAGAAGAGGGAGACGAATAAGAAGAAGAAGAAGACGTCAAAGAAGGAGGAAAGGAGGAAGAACTAGAAGAGGAATAAGCAATGGAAGAAGAATAAGAAAAATAAGAAAAAGATGTAGAAGAAGAAGAGAAAGAAGAAGAAAAGGAAGAAGAAGAATAAGAAGAAGAAGAAGGGGAAGAAGAAGAAGAGAAAGAAAAAGAATAATAGGATGAAGAAGAAGAAGAATAGAAAGATGATGAAAAGGAGGAAGAAGAAGAAGTGGAAGAAGAAAAAGAAGAGGAAGAAGAGGAACTAGAGGAGGAGGAAGAAGAACAAGAAGAAGACGAAGAAGAAAAAGAACAAAAAGGTGAAGAAGAAGAATAAAAAGAAGTAGAAGATGGAGAAATAAGAGAAGTTGAAGAAGAACAAGCAAAAGAAGAAGAAGAAGAAGAAGAAGAAAAAGGAGAAAAAGGGGAGGAAGTAGTAGTAATAGAAGTAGAAGAAGAAGTCATAATAGAAGATGAAGTAGAAGAAGTTGTAGAAGAAGAAGAAGAAGAAGAAGAAGAAAAAGAAGATGATAAAGAAGAAGTAGTAGAAGAGGAAAAAGTGGAAGAAGAAGAAGAAGAATAAGTAAAAGAAGTAGTAGTAGTAGTAGAAGAAGAAGAAGAAGAAAGAGAAGAAGAAGTGGAAGAAGAAGAAGAAGAATAAGAGTAGAACAAGAAGGAGAAGAAGAGGAAGAAAAAAAGCAAAAGTAGACGAAGTAATAGTAGAAGAAGGAGAAGATGATGATGAAGAAGAAAGCGATGAAGAATATGGAGAAGAAGTAATCAATGTAGTAGGAGGAGAGCAGGAAGATGAAGAAGAGGAACATGAAGGGTAAGAAGAAGAGGAAAAAGAAGAAGAAGAAGAAGAAGAAGAGGTTTATAAACCAAAAGAAGAAGAATAAGAAGAGGGGGAAGAAAAATAGAAGAAAAAGAAGATGAAGAACAAGAAGAAAAACTAGTAGTAGAAGAAGAAGAATAAGAAGCAATAGAAGAAGGCAAAGTGGAGAAGATGAAGAAGAAGAAGAATAAGAGGAAGAAGAAGAAGAAGAAGAAGAAGACGAAGAGCAAGAAGATGAAGAAGAAGATGATGATGAAGTTGAAGAAGAAGAAGATAAAAAGGGGAAGAGGAAGAAGAGGAGGAGGAGGAAGAAGAAGAAGGAGGAGGAGAAGAAGTAGTAGTAATAAAAGAAGAAGAATCAGAAGAAGAAGAAGGAGAACAGAAAGAAGAAGAAGAATAGGAAGAAGAAGAAGAAGAAGAAGATGAAGGAGGAGGAGGAGGAGGAGAAGAAGAAGAAGAAGAAGAAGAAAGGGAAGAAGAAAAAGAAGAAGAAGAAGAAGTGGAAGAAGAAGAAGTGGAAGAAGGGGAACTAGAGGAGGAAGAAGAAGAATAAGAAGAAGAAGATGAAGAAGAAAATCAACAAAAAGATGATGAAGAAAAAAAATAAGTAAAAGATGGAAAATAGGAGAAGATGATGAAGAAGGAGAAGAAGTAGAAGTAGCAGAAGAAGAAGAAGATGTAGAAGAAGAAGTAGAAGAAGTAGATGAAGAAGAAGAAGAACAAAAAAACATAGTAGTAGTAGAAGAAGAAGAACAAGAACATGAAGAAAGAAGAAGAAGAAGAAAAAGGAGAAGTAGAAGAAGCTGAAGAAAAAAAAGTAGGAGAATAAGAAGAAAGAGAAGAAGTAGAAGAAGAAGAAGGAGATGAAGAAGTAGAAGAATAAGAAGAAGAAAAAGAAAAAGAAAAAGAAGTAGCAGTAATAGAAGAAAAAGAAGAACAAGAAGATGATGAAGAAGAAGAAGAAGGAGAAGGAAGAGGAGGAGGAGGAGAAAAAGAAGAATTAGGAGTAATAGAAGAAGTAGAAGAAGAATAAGAAGAAGAAGAAGAAAAAGTAGAAGTAGAAGAAGATTAAGATGTAAAAGAAGAAGTCAAAGAAGAAGAAGAAGAAGAACAAGAACAAGAACAAGAAGAAGAAGAAGAAAAAAAAGAAGAAGAAGATGAAAAACAAGAAGTAGAAGAAGAAGGAAAAGAAGAAGAAGAAGTAGTAGAAGAAGAAGAAGAAGAAAAAGAACAAGAAGAGGAATAAGAGGGAGAAGAAGTAAAAGAAGAAGTAGAAGAAAAAGAAGAAGGAGAATATGAAGAACGAGAAGAAGAATTAGAAGAAGAAGAGGGAGAAAAAGAAGAAGAATAAGAAGAAGAAAAAGAAAAAAGAAGAAAATGAAGAAAAAGAAGAAGCAGTAATAGTAGAAGAAGAACAACAAGTTGAGGAAGAAAAAGAAGAAGAAGAAGAAGATGTAGATGTAGGAGTAGAAGAAGAAGAAGACGAATAAGAAGAAGAAGAAGAAGATGAAGAAGAAGAAGAAGAAGAAGAAGAAGAAGAAGAAGAGGAACGAGAAGAAGAAGTAGAAGAAGAAGAGGAAGAAGAAGAAGTTGAAGAAGAAGAAGAAAAAAAGAAGAAGAAGAAGATGAAGAAGAAGAGGGAGGATAAAAATAGGAAGAAGAAGAAGAAGAAGAACAAGAAGGAGGAGAAGTAGAAGAAGAAGAAGAAGTAGAGGAAGAAGAAGAAGATAAAGAGGAAAATGATGTGGAAGAAGAAGATGATGAAGGAGAAGGAGAAGAAGAAGAAGAGGAAGAACAACAAGATGAAGAAGAATAGGAAGAATAAGAAGATTAGGAAGACGAAAAAGAAGAAAAAGATAATGACGAGGAAGAAGAAGAAGAAGAGCAAGGAGAAGAAGAAGAACAAAAAGAAGATGATAATGGTGATGATGAAGAGGAAGAAGAAGAAGAAAAGAAGGAAGATGAAGAGGAAGATGAAGTGGAAGAAGAAGAACAAGAAGACGAGAAAGATGAGGAAGAAGAAAAAGAACAAGAAGAAGATGGTGAAGAAGAAGATGAAGAGGAAGTGGGAGAAGAAAAAGAAGAAGAAGAAGAAGAAGAAGAGGAAGAGGAAGAGCAAGAAGAAGAAGAAGAAGAAGAAGAAGAAGAAGAAGAAGAAGAAGAAAAGGAAGAAGTGGAAGAAGAAGTGGAAGAAGAAGAAGAAAAATAGAATAAGTAGAAGAAGAAGAAGAAAATGAAGAAGAACAAAAAGAAGAAGAAGTAGAGTGAGAAGAAGAGTAAGAGGAAGAAGAAGAAGAGGAAGGAGAAGAAGAAGAAGAAGAAGTGGAAGAAGAAGAGGAAGAAGTTGTAGTTGAAGAAGAAGAAGAAGAAGAAGAAGTAGTAGAAGAAGAAGGATAAAAAGAGGAAGAAGGAGAAGAGGAAAAGGAAGAAGATGAAGAACAAGAAGGGGGAGAAGTAGAAGAAGAAGAAGAAGATGATGAAGAAGAAGGAGAAGACAAAGAGGAAAATGATGTGGTAGAAGAAGATGAGGAAGAAGATGGAGAAGAAGAAGAAGTGGAAGAACAACAAGAGGATAAAGAATAAGAAGAAGAAAAAGATGATGATGAAGAAGAAGAGGATGAAGAAGAAGAAGAGCAAGGAGAAGAAGTAGAAGAAGAAGAGGAAGTGGGAGAAGAAGAAGAAGTAGAAGATGAAGAGGAAGAAGAAGACCAAGAAGAATAAGAAGATGATAAGGAGGAAGTGGAAGAAGAACAGGAAGAAGAAGAAGATGAGGAAGTAGTGGAAGAAGAAGAAGAAAAATAGAATAAGTAGAAGAAGAAGTTGATGAAGAAGAACAAAAGAAGAAGTAGTAGAGCGAGGAGAAGAGGAAGAAGAAGAAGAAGAAGTCGAACAAGAAGAAGAGGAAGAAGTGGAACAATAGGAGGAAGGATAAGTAGTAGGAAAAGAAGAAGAAGAAGAAGAAAAAGAAGAAACAGTAGACAAAGAAGAACAATAATGAGAAATAGAAGAGGAGAAAAGGAAGAGGAGGAAGAAGAAAAAGAAGAAGAAGAAGAAGTTGTAGTAGAAGAAGAAGAAGAAGGAGGAGGAGGAGGGGATGAAGAAGAAGAGGGGGGGAGAAGAAGAAGTAAAAGAAGAAGAAGAAGAAGTGGAAGAAGAAGAAGATGAAGAAGAAGACGAAGAGGAAGAAGAAAAAAAGAAGAAGAGGATTAAGAGGAAGGAGGAGAAGTAGTAGTAGATGAAGAAGGAGAAGAAGGAGAAGAAGAAGAAGAAGAAGAAGAAGTAGAAGAACGGGAAGAAGAAGAAGAGGAGGAACAAGAAGAATAGGAAGAGGAAGAAGAAGAATAGAAGGAAGATGAAAAGGAGGTAGAAAAAGAAGGAAGAGAAGAAGAAGTAGAAGAAGAGGTGGAAGAAGAAGAAGAAGAAAAGGAAGAAGAAAATAAGAAGAAGAGGATAAAGAGGAAGGAGGAGAAGATGTAGTAGTAGATGAAGAAAAAGGAGAAGAAGAAGAAGAAGAAGAAGAAGAAGGGGATGCAGAAGAAGAGGAATAAGAAGAACAAGAATAGGAAGAGGAAGAACAAGGATAGAAAGAAGATGAAAAGAAGGTAGAAAAAGAAGGAAGGGAATAAGAAGAAGAGGAACTAGAGGAAGAAGAATAAGAAGAAGAAGAAGAAGAAAAAGAAGAAAAAAATGCGAAAGAAGAAGAATAAGAAAAGAAGATTAAGAAGTAGAAGAAGAAGAAGAAGAAGAAGAAGAGGAAAAAGAATAATAAGAAGAAGAAGGATGTGGAGAAGAAGAAGAAGTAGTAGTAGTAATAGAAGAAGAAGAAGAAGTAGTTGTAGAAGAAGAAGAAAAAGGAGAAAAAGAATATCAAAAAGAAGAAGAAGAAGTACCGAGGGAAGAAGTAAAAGAAGAAGAAGAAGAATAAGTAGATGAAGAAGAGAAAGAATAAGAACAAGAAGAAAAAGTTGAAGAAGAAGAAGAACAAGAACAAGAAAAAGAAGAAGAAGAAAAAAAAAGAAGTAGAAGAAGTAGTAGTAGTAGAAGAAAAAGAAGAAGAGGCAAAAGAAGAAGAAAGAGACGAAGAAGAAGGAGAAGAAAAAAATTAAGAAGAGGAAGAAGTCAAAGAAGGAGAAAGAGGTGAAGAAGATGAAGAAGAAGAAGATGAAGGGGGAAGAAGAAGAGGATAAAGGTTAAGAAGAAGAAGTTGAAGAGGTAGATGAAGCAGAAGAAGAACAAGAAGAGGAAGAAGAAAAATAGAAGAAAAAGTGGAAGAAAAAGAAGAAGTAGTAGAAGAAGAAGAAGAAGAAGAATAAGAGGTGGAAGAAGAAGGAGAAGAAGAAGAAGAAGAATAAGAAGAACATGAAGTAGTAGAAGAAGAAGATAAAAAAAGGGTTAGAGGAAGAAGAAGAGGAAAAAAAGAGAAGAAGAAGCAGAAGAAGAAGAAGAAGAAGAGGAAGAAGAAGAAGAAGGAGAAGTACAAGAAGAAGAAGAAGAAGCTGTAATAGATGAAGAAGAAGAAAAAGAATAAGAAGAAGAAGAAGAAGAACAAGAAACAGAAGAAGAATCAGAAGAAAAACAAGAGGAAGAAGCAGAAGTAAAAGAGGAAGAAGTAGAAGAAAAAGTAAAAGTAGTAGATGAAGAAGAAGAAGTAGAAGAAGAAGAAGAGGAAGAAGAAGATGAAGAAGAACAAAAAGAAGAACAAGTAGAAGAAGAAGAAGAAAAAGAACAAGAAGAAGAAAAAGAAGAAGAAGAAGAAAAAAAAGAAGAAGAAGTAAAGGTAGAAGCAGAAGCAGAAGAAGAAGAAGAAGAAGAGTAAGAAAGAGAAGAAGTAAAAGAAGAAGAGAGAGGAAAAAAAAGAAAAAGAATAAGATGAAGAAAAAGAAAAAGAAGAAGTAGTAGTAGAAATAAGCAAAGAAGAAGAAGAAGATGATGATGATGAAGAAGAAGAAGAAGGAGGAGAAGAAGAACATGTAGAAGTAGATGACGAAGGAGTAGAAGATGAAGAAGAAGAAGAAGAAGAAGAAGATGTTGATGATGATGAAGGAGGAGGAGGAGGAGAAGAGAAGAAGAAGAAGAGAGAAGAGGAAGAAGAGAGAAGAAGAAGAAGACCAAGAAGTAGAAGTAGAAGGAGAAGAAGAAGCGGATGAAGAAGAAGAGGTGGAAGGAGAAGTAAAGATGAAGAAGGGGAAGAAGAATAAGAAGAAGAATAGAAAGGAAATGAAAAGGAGCAAGAAGAAGAAGAAGGGGAAGAATAGAAGAGGAAGAAGAGGAAATAGAGGAAGTAAAAGATGAAGAAAATGAAAAAGAAGAAAAGATGAAGGAGAAGAAGAATAGGAAGAAGAAGAGGGAGAAGTAGAAGAAGATAAAGACGAAGAAGGTGAAGAAGAACAAGAAGAAGAAGAAAAAGAAGTAAGAGAAGAAGAAGAAGGGGAAGAAGAAGAAAAAGAAGATGAAAAAGAAGAAGAAGAAGAAGTAGCAGAGGAAGAAGTAGAAGAAGAAGAAGAATATATACAAGAAGAAGTAGAAGAAGAAGGAGAAGAAAATGAAGAAGAAAATTAGGAGGAAGAAGAAGAATAAGAAGATAAAGACAAAGAAGAAGAACAAGAAGAAGTAGTAGAAGAAGAATAATAATAAGAAGAGGTGGAAGAAGAAGTAGAAGAAGAAGGGGAAGAAAAATAAGAAGAAGAAGAAGAAGAAGAATAATAAGAACATGAAGTAGTAGAAGAAGAAGATAAAAAAAGGGGAAGAGGAAGAAGAAGAGGAAAAAGAAGAAGAAGAAGCAGAAGAAAAAGAAGAAGAAGAAAGAGAGGAAGAAGAAGAAGGAGAAGTACAAGAAGAAGAAGAAGAAGCTGTAATAGATGAAGAAGAAGAAAAAGAATAAGAAGAAGAAGAAGAAGAACAAGAAACAGAAGAAGAATAAGAAGAAGAACAAGAAGAAGAAGCAGAAGTAAAAGAGGAAGAAGTAGAAGAAAAAGTAAAAGTAGTAGAAGAAGAAGAAGAAGAAGAAGAAGAAGAAGAGGAAGAAGAAGATGAAGAAGAACAAAAAGAAGAACAAGTAGAAGAATAAGAAGAAAAAGAACAAGAAGTAGAAAAGAAGAAGAAGAAGAAAAAGAAGAAGAAGAAGTAAAGGTAGAAGCAGAAGAAGAAGAAGAAGAAGAAGAAGAAGAGTAAGAAAGAAGAGAAGAAGTAAAAGAAGAAGAGGGAGAAAAAAAAAAGAAAAAGAATAAGATGATGAAAAAGAAAAAGAAGAAGAAAAGGTAGAGTAGTAATAGGCGAAGAAGAAGAAGATGATGATGATGATGAAGAAGAAGAAGAAGGAGAAGAAGAAGAACATGTAGAAGTAGATGACGAAGAAGTAGAAGATGAAGAAGAAGAAGAAGATGTTGATGATGATGAAGGAGGAGGAGGAGGAGGAGAAGAAGAAGAAGAAGAAGAAGAAGAGGAAGAAGAGGAAGAAGAAGAAGAAGAGTAAGAAGCAGAAGTAGAAGAAGAAGAAGAAGAAGGGTATGAAGAAGAAGAGGTGGAAGGAGAAG
>JAIUJO010001628.1:5000-7500 GCA_023846275.1 Vanilla planifolia
TTCTACTTCTTCTTCCTCTTCTACTTCTTCTTCTTCTTCTTCTTCTTCTTCTTCTTCTACTTCTTCCTCTTCTTCTACTTCTTTTTCTTCTTCATCAACTTCTTCTTCTTCTTCCACTTCCCCTTCTTCTTCTTCTTCGTTTTTTTCATCTTTTTAATCTTCTTCTTCTTCTTCTTCTTCTTCTTCTTCTACTTTTGTTTCATCTTCTTCTTCTTCTTCTTCTTCTTCTTTTGCTTCTTCATCCTCTTCTTTTTCTTCTTCTATTTCATCTTGTAATTCTTCTTCTTCTTCTTCTTCTTCTTCTTCGTCTACTTCTTCTTCAACATCCTCTTCTACTTCTTCCTCTTCTTCTTCTTCTTCCTCTTCTTTTTCTTCTTAATCATCTCCTTCTTCGTCTTCTTCTCCTTCTTCTTCTTCATCTTCTTCTCTTTCTTCTTCTTCTTCTTCATCATCATCTTCTTCTTTTACTTCTTCATCTTCTTCATCTTTGCCTTCTTCTATATCTTCATCTTCTTCTTCAACCTTTCCTTCGCCTTCTTCTTCATCTTCTTCTTTTTCGTCCTCTTCTTGTTCTTCTCGTTCTTTTTGTTCTTCTTCTTCTGCTTCATCTTCTCCCTCTTCATCTTCTTCTTGTTGTTCATCTTCATCCTCTACTACTTCTTCTTCTTCTTCTTCTTCCTCTTCCTTTTCCTCTTCTTCATCTTCTTCTTCTTCATCATCTTCTTCTTCTTCTTCTTGTCCTTCTTCGTCTTCCTCTTCTTCTTCTTCTTCTTCTACTTCTTCTTCTTCTACTACATGTTCTTCCACTTCATCATCTTCTTCATCTTCTTCTTCCTATCTTCCTATTCTTCTTCTTCTTCTTTTTCTTTTTCTTCATCATCTTTCTCTTTTTCTTCTTCTTCTTCTTGTTCTTGTTCTTCTTCTTCTCCTTCTTCTTCTACTTCTTCTTCTTCTTCTTCTTCTACCAATATTACTACTACTACATCTAACACTTCTTCTTCTTCTTCCACTTCTTCTTTACCTTTTTTCTCCTCATGTTCTTCTTCTTCTTCTTTTTTTTATCCTCCTTCTTCTTCTTCTTCTTTTACCTCTTCTTATTCTTCTTCATCTTCTTCTACTTCTTCATCATCATCATCGTCTTCTTCTCTGTCTTCTTCATCTTCTTCTTCTTCATCATCTTCTTCTTCTTTCTTCTTCTTCTTCTTCTTCTACTTCTTCCTCTTTCTCTTCCTCTACATCTTCTTCTTCTTCTTCTTCTTCTACTTCTTCTTCTTCATCTTCCTCTTCATCTACTTCTTCTTCTTCTTCTTATTCTTCTTCTTCTCCTTCTTCTTCTTATTCTTCTTTTTCTTCATCTTCTTCCTCTTCTTCACCTTCTTTCTTCTTACTCATCTTCTTCCACTTCTTCCTTCTCTTCTTCTCCTTTGTCCTCTTCTTTTTTTTTTCTTATTCTTCTTCTTCATCATCTTCTTCTTCTTCTTCTTCTTCTTCTTCTACTTCTCCTTTTTGTTCTTTTTCTTCTTCATCTTCTTCTGCTACTACTACTACAACTTCATCTGCTTCTTCATCATTTTTTTCTTCTTCTCCTTGCCATTCTTCTTCTTCTTCTTTTCCTTCCACTTCTATCTTTTCTTCTTCTTCTTCTTCTTCTTCTTCTTCTTCTTCTTCTTCTTCCACTTCTTCTTCTTCTTCTTCAACTACTTCTTCTTCCTCTTCTTCTTCTTCTTCTTCTTCTTCTTCCTCTTCTTTCCCCATCTTCCTCATCATCATCTTCTTCTTCTTCTTCTTCATCATCTTCATCCTCTTCTTCTTCTTCTCCTTCTTCTTCTTCATCTTCTTCTTCTTCTTCTACTCCTTCATCTTCTTTTCCTTCTTCTCATTATGGTTCTTCTACTTCATCTGGTTCTTCTTCTTCTTCTTCATCCTTTTCTTCTACTTTTATTTCTTCTGCTTCTTCATCATCATCTTCTTCTTTTTCTACTTCTTCTTCTTATTCTTCTTCTTCTTCTTCATCATCTTCTTATTCTTCTTCTTCTACTACTACTACTACTTCTTCTTCTACCTCTCCTTCCTCATCTTCTTCTTCTCCTCCTTCTTCTTCTTCTTCTTCTTCTTTTTCTTCTTCTTCTTTTTCTTGCTCTTGCTCTTCTTCTTCTTCTTCTTTTTCTTCTTCTTCTTCTTCTTTTTCTTATTCTTATTCTAATTCTTCTTCTTCTTCTCCTTCTTCTTCATCTTCTAATTGTTTTTCTTCTTCTTCTTCATCTACATCTTCATCTCATCGTCTTCTTCATCTTTGTCTTCTTCTTCTTCTACGTCTTCTTCTTCTTCTTCTTCTTCTTCTTCTTTGTCCTCCACTTCCTCTTTTTTTCTTCTTCTTCTTCTTCCTATTCTTTCTGTTCTTCTTTTAAAACTTCTTCATCAACTTCTCCTTCTTCTTCTTCTTCTTCAACTTCTTCATCATCTTCTTCTACTTCTTCTTCCTCTTCTTCTTCTTTTTCTA
>JAIUJO010001628.1:20000-22500 GCA_023846275.1 Vanilla planifolia
CTCTTCTTTTTCTTCTTAATCATCTCCTTCTTCGTCTTCTTCTCCTTCTTCTTCTTCATCTTCTTCTATTTCTTCTTCTTCTCCTTCTTCTTCTTCGTCATCTTCTTCTTTTACTTCTTCATCTTCTACATCTTTGCCTTCTTCTATATCTTCATCTTCTTCTACAACCTTTCCTTCGCCTTCTTCTTCTTCTTCTTCTTCTTCTTCTTTTTCGTCATCTTCTTGTTCTTCTCGTTCTTTTTATTCTTCTTCTTCTTCTTCTTCCTCCTCCTCCTCCTCTTCCTCTTCTTCTTCTTCTTCTTCTTCTTCTTCCTCTTCTTCTACTACTTCTTCTTCCACTTCATCATCTTCTTCATCTTCTTCTTCCTGTTCTTCTGATTCTTCTTCTTCTTCTTTTTCTTTTTCTCCATCATCTTTCTCTTTTGGTTCTTCTTCTTCTTCTTCTTCTTCTTCTCCTTCTTCTTCTTCATCTTCTTCTTCTTCTTCTACCACTACTACTACTACTACATCTACTACTTCTTCTTCTTCTTCCACTTCTTCTTTCCCTTTTTTCTTCTCATGTTCTTCTTCTTCTTCTTGTTTTTATCCTCCTTCTCCTTCTTCTTATTTTACCTCTTCTTATTCTTCTTCATCTTCTTCTACTTCTTCATCATCATCTTCTTCTTCTTCTCTATCTTCTTCATCTTCTTCTTCTGCATCATCTTCTTCTTCTTTCTACTTCTTCTTCTTCTTCTTCTTCTTCTACTTCTTCCTCTTTCTCTTCGTCTACATCTTCTTCTTCTTCTTCTACTACTACTTCTTCTTCTTCATCTTCCTCTTCTTCCACCTCTTCTTCTTCTTATTCTTCATCTCCTTCTTCTTCTTATTCTTATTCTTCTTCATCTTCTTCCTCTTCTTCACCTTCTTTCTTATTGCTCATCTTCTTCCACTTCTTCCTTTTCTTCTTCTTTTTTGTCCTCTTCTTCTTTTTCTTATTCTTCTTCTTCATCTTCTTCTTCTTCTTCTTCTTCTTCTTCTTTTTCTACTTCTCCTTCTTCTTCTTCTTCTTCTTCTTTTTCTTCTTCTGCTACTACTACTACTACTTCATCTGCTTCTTCATCATTTTGTTCTTTTTCTCCTTGCCATTCTTCTTCTTCTTCTTTTCCTTCCACTTCTACCTTTTCTTCTTCTTCTTCTTCTTCTTCTACTTCTTCTTCAACTTCTTCTTCTTCTTCTTCAACTACATCTTCTTCTTCTTCCTCTTCTTCTTCTTCTTCTTCATCCTCCTATTCTTCTTCTACTTTTTCTTCTTCATCTTCTTCTTCTTCTTCTACTCCTTCATCTTCTTTTTCTTCTTCTCGTTCTTGTTCTTCTACTTCATCTGGTTCTTCTTCTTCTTCTTCCTTTTATTCTACTTTTATTTCTTCTGCTTCTTCATCTTCTTCGTCTTCTTCTACTTCTTCTTCTTCTTCTTGTTCTTTTTCTTCTTCTTCTTCATCTTCTTCCACTTCTTCCTCTTCTTCTTCTTCATCTTCATACCCTTCTTCTTTACCTTCCTCTTCTTCTTGTTGTTCTTCTTCATACTCTTCTTCTTTACCTTCCTGTTATTCTTCTTCTTCTTCTTCTATTTCTTCTAATTCTTCTTCTTCTTCTTCTTCTTCTTCTTCTTCTTCTACTTCTTTTTCTTCTTCTTCTTCTTCTTCTTCTTCTTCTTATTCATCTTCTTCTTCTTCTTCTTCTTCTTCTTCTTCTCCCTCTTCTTCTTCCACTTCTTTATCTATTCTTTCTTTTTCTCCTCCTCCACCTCTTCTTCTTTCTCTTCTTCCTCTTCTTCTTCTTCTTCTTCTTATTCATCATCCTCTTCTTCTTCTTCTTCTTCTTCTCCCTCTTCTTCTTCCTCTTCTTTATCTATTCTTTCTTTTTCTCCTCCTTTTAATTCTTCTTCTTCACCATCATCATCTTCTTCTTCTTCTTCTTCCTCTTCTTCTTCATCTTCTTGTTCTTATTCCTGTTTTTTTTTCTTCTTTTGCTTCTTCTTCTTCTTCTTCTCCGTCTAACTTTTCTTCTTTACAATTTTCTTATTCTTCTTATACCTCTTCTACTACTTCTTCTTCTTCTTCTTCTTCTACTTCAATTTCAACTTCTTCTTTCTCTACTTCTTCCATCTCTTCTTCTTCTTGTTCATCTTCTTCTTCTTCTTGTTCTTCTTGTTCTACTTCTTCTTCTTCTTCTTCTTTTTCTCTCTTCTTCATCTTCTTCTTCTTCTTCTACTTCTTCTTCTTCTTCTACTTCTTCATCATCATCATCGTCATCTTCTTCTTCTTCTTCTTCTTCTAATTCTTCTTCTTATAATGCTTCTTCTACTTCGTCTCCTTCTTTTTCTTCAACTTCTTCTTCTTCATCATCATCATCATCTTCTTCTTCTTCTTCTTTTTCTGTCTTCTTCTTCTTTTTCATCTTCTTCTTCTTTGTCTTCTACATCTTCTTCTTCTTCTTCTTGTTCTTGTTCTCCTTCTTCTTC
>JAIUJO010001628.1:35000-40000 GCA_023846275.1 Vanilla planifolia
CTTCTTCCTCTTTTTCAACTTCTTCTTCTCCTTCTTCAACATCATCATCTTCTTCTTCTTCTTTTTCTTCTTCTTCTTCTTCTTCTTCTTCTTCTTCCTCTTCTTCTTCTTCTTCTGCTCCTTCTTCTCCTTCTTCTTGTTCTTCTCCTTCTTCTCCTTCTTCTCCTTCTTCTTCTTCTTCTTCCTCTTCCACTTTTTCTTTTTCTTCATCATCTTCTTTTTCTTTCTTCTTTTTCTTCTTCATCATCTTCTTCTTCTTCCCCTTCTTCTTCTTCTCCTCCTCCTCCTTCTTCTCTTTCTTCTCCTTCTTCTGTTGTTCCATCTTCTTCTTCTTCCTCGTCTTCTTCTTCTTCTTCTTCTACTTCTTCTTCTTTTACTACTTCTTCCTCTTCTTCTATAACTTCTTGTTCTTCTTCTTCTTCTTCTTGTTCTTCTTGCACTTCTTCTTCATCATCTTCTTCTTGTTCTTCTTCTAGAAGACTAGGATTATTTAATGAGACAACAATCCAATTGGCTTATTAGTTATACATAAATATGAAGATTTCACCATACTTACACCTGAATTAGAATAGCTTAAAAGTTTTAAAAATACAAAGAATTCATAGTAATTATGAACACTATTTCTTATGAAAAGGTAAATACAGCTGAACTTTATGATAATATAAGAGAACAATTTGAAATAACAGATGAAAACATAGAAAAAAAAATTAAAAGAGGCTATTCCTAATTGAGATAAAATGATATTTATAAAGCTCCATCTTTTAAATCTCACTTTTTAAATAAACACACATACTTTTTTGAGCAAATGAAATGAAATGTAGAACTAAAAAGAGATGATGATCTAACATCCATCAGCTTCCTTAACAAAACAAAAATTGAAGAATTAAAATCTAAATACTAAAAAATGAAATACCTATGTATATACAAAAGTAAAAGACTTCTCTGAGACTTCTACTAATTTCAAACAACCACAAAGATTTCTCGGACTCTTAAATTATAGACAAAAGTTTATACCAAAATTTTCTTCTAAAATAAAGTAATTACAAAACAAATTAGCTGAAGAAAAGGCTAAATACAAAATAACAACTGACGAACAACGTCATCATTGGAATACAAAAAAAATACCAATCTCTTTGACAAAAGATGAACAAAGAGAAATATAATAAAGAATTTATTATTACAAAACAAATTCTTTATTTTCCTAAAGAAGAAGACAAAAAAACTTTTCAAACTGATGCCTCTGACCTTTTTGGTCTGGTGTCCTTATTGCAAATACAATCGAAATAGTAGCATATACTTCGAGTAAATTTACAAAAACCCAAAGTAAATATGAGTTAACCAAGTTAATGCATGTCATTGCCAGCAAGAAGTAGCAAATAAGATATATTCGTTAACATTAATTGCTGGTGGAAGCCTAAAGAGGGTTTCTTTTATTTTTTGTGTGCAATATATATAATATTTCGTAAGTGTTTTATATGGAATTTTGTCAATATTGAATGTAAGTCCCCAAGTTGTGACTTCACCGCTACTTTATAGGTGTCTTTTTATATTTTTATGGTAACTTTTCAGTTAGAATTTTTACCATAATTTAACATCGTAGAATACGATGGTGGAGTAGGTACTTGAGCTGTAGGCTCAATGTTTTCTCCTTGAGAATCTCTCATCTTGATCTCTAGAGAAGGTGGTTCTGGGACATAACTAGGTGGGGTTGGAAGAAACATAGTACTACGATTAATTTCTCCTTGCTCATGAGTTCATATTTGAAGTTTAACTTTGATCTCTTTGAGTTCATCAACGATAAAGTTCAAGATTCCTGTTATCACAAGATTACCATCATTTCCTACTATGATAGGATGTATTGTGTTTGGTATGTGGATTATATGTTCATAATCCATGGTATTGTTTATAATTTGACACTTAAGGTGTCGCCTGGATTATGTATGTTCTTGATGTAGTAAGTGTTTGTGTTTCTTTTATCACGAAAAAAATTTGTTAAAAAGTTATGATTTTTTTAATTTAATTTTTTTCTTTTTCTATATTGTACTTTTTTCAAACCAATATTCTATGTCCACATCTACTATTCCAAAAACCCTAGGGTTTCCCATAGCTTTATGGGTGAAGTTGAGGATTCAAACATCGACTACCATCCTTAGTAGATTGCTACATAGAATATGAGCACAACCTTGGTTCGTTTCCTACTACAAGGTGTAGAGAAGATACAACATCAATAAAAAATAATTTAATTAAAATAATCTAACCCATCGTACAAACAAATTTTCTAATAAAAAAACGCAAACAAAAGAGTTTAACTAGACATGATTTTATTCAACATAAAAGCTTAAAAAAGTACAAACCTATTTAAAAGAAGAGCACCATGGCTCTGATACCAGATTGAAGCGTGCACACACACGATCACACATGTAATTTACAATACACACTCACTAGTGAATATATTTTCTCTGGAATGATATGGTATAATGTGTAGTATACCATAATACTTTTTGTTCTTCTTCTTTCTTCTTCTTCTTCTTCTTCTTCTTCATCATCTTCTTCTTCTTCTTCTTTTTCATCATCTTCTTCTACTTCTTCTTCCTCTTCTTCTTTTTCAACATCTTCTTCTTCTCCTTCTCCTTCTTCCTCTTCTTCTTCTTCTCCTCCTTCTCCATCTTCTTCTTCTTCTTCTACTTCTTCCTCCACCTCTTTCACTTCTTCTTTACCTTCTTCTTCTTCTTCTTCTACTTCTTCTTCTACTACTTCTTATCTTCTTCATCTTCTTCTTCTTCTTCTCCTTCTTCTTCTTCTTCTCCTTCTCCTTCTTCACCTTCTTCTCCTTCTTCTTCTTCTTCATCTTCTTCGTCCTCTTCTCGTCTTCTTTTTCCTCTTCTTCTTCTTTTCCTTCCCCTTCTTTTCATCTTCTACTTCTTCTGCTTCCTCTAATTATTCTTCTTCTTCTTCTTCTTCTTCATTACCTTCTTCTACTTCTTCCTCTTCTGCTTCTCCTTCTTCTTTTTCATTTTATTCTTCTACTTCTTCTTCATCTTCTTCTTCTCCTTCTTCTTCTTCTCCTTCTTCTTCTCCTCCCTTTTCTTCACCTTTTTCTTCTTCTTCTTCTTCTTTTTCTTCTTCTTCTTCTTCTTATTCTTATTCTTCTCCTTCTTCTTCTCCTTGTTCTCCTTCTCGTTCTTCTTCTTCTTCTTCTTCTTCTCCTTCTTCTACTTCTCCTTCTTCTTCTTCTTCTTCTTCTTCTTCTCCTTCTCCTTCTTCTTCTCCTTCTTCTTGTTCTTCTTCTCTTTCTTCTTCTTCTTCTTCTCCTTCTTCTCCTTCTTCTTCTGCTTCTTCTTCTTCTTCTTCGCCTTCTCCTTCTTCTTCTTCTTCTTCTTCTCTTTCTTCTTCTTCATCATCTTCTTCTTCTTCTCCTTCTTCTTCTCCACCTTCTTCTCCTTCTTCTTTTTCTCCTTCTTCTACGTTTTCTTCTTCTTCTCCTTCTTCTACTTCTTCTTCTCCTTTTTCTACTTCTTCTTCTTCTCCATCTCCTTTTTCTTCTTCTTGTTCTTCTTGTCCTACTTGTTCTTTTTCTTTTTCATCTCCTTCTTCTTCTACTCTTCTTGTTCTTCTTCTCCTTCTTCTTCTCCTCCTTCTTCTTCTTCTTCTTCTTCTTCACCTTCTCCTTTTTCTTCTTCTTCTTCTTCTTCTTCTTCTCCTTCTTCTTCTTCTCCTTCTCTTTTTTCTCTTCTTCTTCTCCTTCTTCTAATTCTTCTTCTTCTTCTCCTTCTTCTCCTTCTTCTCCTTCTTCTTCTCCTTCTTCTGCCTAATCTTCTTCTTCTTCTCCTTCTTCTACTTCTTCTTCTTCTCCTTCTTCTGCTGCTGCTTCTTCTTCTTCTTCTTCTTCTTCTCCTTCTTCTGCTTTTTCTCCTTCTTCTACTTGTTCTTCTTCTTGTTCTTCTTCTTCTTCTTTTTCTTCTTCTCCTTCTCCTTCTTCTTCTTCTTCTTCTTCTTCTCCTTCCTCTTGTCTTTCTTCTTCTTCTTCTTCTTCTTCTTTTCTACTACTACTTCTTGATCTTCTCCTTCTTCTTCATCTTCTTCTCCTTCTACTTCTTCTTCTTTTGCTTCTTCTTCTTCTTCTTCTCCTTCTTCTTCTTTTTCTTCTTCTTCTTCTTCTTCTTCTTCTCCTTCTCCTTCTTCTTCTTCTTCTTCTTCTCCTCCTTCTCCTTCTTCTTCATCTCCTTCTCCTTTTTCTTATTCTCGTTCTTCTTCTTCTTCTTCTCCTTCTTCTTCTCCTCCTCCTTCTGCTTCTCCTTCTTCTTCTTCTCATTCTTCTTCTCCTTCTTCTTCTTCTCCTTCTTCTTCTTCTTCTACTTCTCCTTCTCCTTCTTGTTCTTCTTCTCCTTCTCCTTCTTATCCTTCTTCTTCTTCTTCTTTTACACCCTTGTATTTGATGAGTCAAGCATAAATATTTATGTCTTATATGGGCTTGCTCTAAATAAAATTTTTAATATTCAATTAAGTCAAGCCATGAACTTTAAATGTCTAAAATAGTGGTCTTCAAGGCTCTTGAAGTCATGGCAAGCTTCAAGGAAATTGAAGACATGTACTAAAATTTTCATACTTGATGTTCTTTTTATTTTTCTAAAATTTGATATGTCTAAATTTTGAGATGATATGGCACACTTGTAGTATTAATATTTCAAAATGTTATAAAATTAATAAATTTTGAATTTTGATTTTTGGGCCAAGCATTATTGTCGAAAAGTATAGACATTGGTATTTGATTTTTTAAAATTATTTAAGAATTATTTTTCATAAATTTCTTTTCATAATCATTTAGGAAACTTATAATACTATGATAATATAAATTTTTTTTGGTACACTTATATTAAAAATTTTGGCATAAAAATTCTCACAAAACACCCTAATACAACATTACTCTCAGGAATTTTCATTGTAGTGTTAGGTAGGTCGACCCGACCCGACCACTGGTCCGTCCAGGCTTTAAGGAATTA
>JAIUJO010001628.1:50000-55000 GCA_023846275.1 Vanilla planifolia
TACTTCTTCTAGTTCTTCTTAATCTTTTTGATCCTCTTCTTTTTCCTCTTCTTCTTCTTATTTTTCTTTTTCCCTATCTTTTTCTTCTTCTACTACTATTACTACTACTTCTTCTTCTTCTTTTTCTTCTTCCACCTATTCTTCTTCTTCAACTTCTTTTTCTTCTTATTCGTCATCTTTTTCTTTTACTTCTTCTACTTCTTCTTCTTCCTCTTCTTCGCCTTCTTTCTAATCATCTTCTTCTTGCTCTTCTTCTCCTTCCCTTTTTTGTTCTTCCTCTTCTTCCTCTTGTTCCACTTCATCTTCTTCTTATTTTTCTTCTTCTTCTACTTCTTGCTCTTCTTCTTCTTCCACTTCTTCTTTTTCTTCTTCAACTTCTTTTTCTTTTTCTTCTTCCACTTCTTCTTCGTCTTCTTCTTCTTATTATTCTTCTTCTTCTTTTTTTCTTCATCTCCTTCTTCTTCTTCTTCTTCTTATTCTTCTTCATATACTTCTTATTATTCTTCTTCTTCTACTTCTTTTTCATCTTCATCATCATCATCATCTTCTTCTTCTTTTTCTTCTTTAACTTCCTCATCTACTTCTTCTTCCTCTTCTTTTTCTTTCTCATATTCTTCTTCTTCTCCTTCTTCTTCTTCTTATTTTTCATCATCATCATCTTTTTCTTCTTCTCCTCTACGATTTTTCAATTCTCCGTATTTGTGATGTTAAATTCCCTTAAATTTTTGTCTATTTTTGGTATTGCATTTTCTATATGCTTAACAAACACTTATTGTTTGTTAAACTAACATATAATCTCTTCAGTTATTAATCTTGCCAGCATTCAAATAGGTCTTCATAGTTATCTTCAAGCAATATGAAATGTAATGGATGGGAAGTTGGTCAGCTGCAAAAATAAACGCCACATAAATAAAACATTTCTTTTACTAATCAAAGGGTTCCTTGTGATGTTAATTTTTTTATTCGTTTATCTTATACAAACATACAAACATATTTTAAGTGTTATTTATATATGATTAGTGTGGGTTGGTGTTATAAGTTACCAAATCTTATAGTTTTTTATATTAGTTTTTTAGATTTATATAAGTTGAATTTATTTATATTTATGATTTGGGTTACATATTATCTCGATGTTTATTATGAAATTTAATATTTGATGTTTTAAAAAAAACTGTGGGTAAAATGTTTTTCATGTTCTTTTTTCTATTTTTTTTTCTCTATTCTTCTAAACGTTTCTTTTTTTTTTTAACAATTTTTTTCTAAACCACTCTATAATAAGGAGAGTTTTATAAATTATGTGAATGTTATCTTCCACCTCTTCTTTTTCTTTATCTTCTTCTTCCTCTGTTTCATTTTCTTCTTCCTCTTCTTCTTCTTCTTCTTCTTCTTCTCCTCCTTCTTCTTCTTCTTCTTCTTCTTCTTCTTTATCATCATCTTCTTCTTCTTCTTCTTCTTCTTCTTCATCTTCTTCTTCCCCTTCTTCTTGTTCTTCTTCTTCTTTATCATCATCTTCTTTTTCTTCTACTACTTCTTCTTCTTCTTCTTCATATTCTTCTTCTTCATCACATTCTTCTTATTCTTCTTCTTCTTCTTCCTCTTCTTTCCTTTCTTCTTCTTCTTCTTATTCTTCTTCTTTTTCTCCTTCTTCTTCTTCTTATTCTTCTTCTTCTACTTCTTTTACTTCTTCTAGTTCTTCTTCATCTTTTTTATCCGCTTCTTTTTCCTCTTCTTCTTCTTACTTTTCTTCTTCCCTATCTTTTTCTTCTTCTACTACTACTTCTTCTTCTTCTTTTTCTTCTTCCACTTCTTCTTCTTCTTCTTCAACTTCTTCTTTTTCTTATTCTTCATCATCTTCTTCTTTTACTTCTTCTTCTTCTTCCTTTTTTTCCTCTTCTTTCTCATCATCATCATCTTCTTCTTTATCTTCTTCTCCTTCCCTTTCTTCTTCTTCCACTTTTTCCCCTTCTTTCACTTCATCTTCTTCTTATTCTTCTTCTTCTTCTTCTTCTTGCTCTTCTTCTTCTACCTCTTCTTCTTTTTCTTCTTCAACTTATTCTTTTTCTTCTTCTTCTTCACCTTCTTCTTCTTCATCTTCTTCAAATTCTTCTTCTTCTTTGTCTTCAACTTCTTCTTTAACTTCTTCTTCTTCTCTTTCTTCTTTTTTTTTCTTCTTTTTCTTCCACCTCTTCTTTTTCTTTATCTTCTTCTTCCTCTGTTTGATTTTCTTCTTCCTCTTCTTCTTCTTCTTCTTCTTCTTCTTTCTCTTCTTCTCCTTCTTCTTTGTCTTCTTGTTCTTATTATTCTTCCTCTTTTTTTCTTCTTCTCCTTCTTCATCTTCTTCTTCTTCTTCCCCTTCTTCTTCTTCTACTTCTTCTTCTTATTCTTCTTCATCTTCTTCTTCTTGTTCTTCTTTTACTTCATCATCTTCTTCTTCATCTTCTCCTTCTTTAACTTCCTCATCTACTTCTTCTTCCTCTTTTTCTTTTTCTTCTTCTTCTTCTTCTTCTTCATTGTTTTCAAATCCATCATCATCTTTTTCTTCTCCTCCCCTACATTCTTCTTCTTCATCTTCTTCTTCTTCTTCTTCTTCTTCTTCTTCTTCTTCTTTATCATCGTCATCTTCTTCTTCTTCTTCTTCTTCATCTTCTTATTCTCCTTCTTCTTCTTCTTCTTCTTCTTTATCACCATCTACTTCTTCTACTTCTTCTTCTTCTTCTTCTTCTTCATCATCATAATATTCTTCTTCTTCATCATCTTCTTCTTCTTTTTCTTGTTCTTCATCATCATCATCATCATCATCATCATCATCATCATCTTCTTCTTCTTCTTATCCTCCTCCTCCTCTTCCTCCTTCTTCCTCTCCTCTTCCTTCTTCTTCTTTTTCTCATTCTTCTTCTTCTTCTTCTTGTTCTTCGTCTACTTCATTTTCTTTTTCTTTTTCATCATCTTGTTCATCTTCTTCTCATTTTTCTTCATCTATTTCCTCTTCATCTTCGTCTTCTTCTTTTTCTTCTTCTACTTCTTTACCTTCTTCTTCTTCTTCTTCTTTACCTTTTTCTTCTTCTTCCTCTTCCTATTCCTCTTCTTCTTTTCCTTCTTCTTCTTCTTCTCCTCCTTCTTCTTCTTCTTCTTCTTTAACTTCTTATTCTTCTACTTCTTCTCCTTCTCTTTCTTCTTCTCCTTCTTGTTTTTCTTCTTCTTCAGCTTCTTCTTCTTCTTCTTCATTTGCTTCTTCTACTTCTTCCTCTTGTTCTTCTTAGTCTTTTTGTTCGTCTTCTTTTTCCTGTTCTTCTTCTTATTTTTCTTCTTCGTTATCTTTTTCTTCTTCTACTACGACTATTTATTCTTCTTCTTCTTTTTCTTCTTCCACTTTTTCTTCTTCTTCTTCTTCTTCTTCTTCTACTTCTTTTTCAACTTCTTCATCATGTTCTTGTTTTACTTCCTCTTGTACTTCTTCTTCTTCTTCTTCTTCCTCTTCTTCCTCTTCTTCCTCATCATCATCTTCTTCTTCCCCTTCTTCTTCCTCTTCTTCTCCTGCCTCTTCTTCTTCCTCTTCTTCCCCTTCTTTCACTTCATCTTTTTCTTCTTTTTCTTCTTCTTCTTCTTCTTCATCAATTTCTTCTTTTTATTCTTCTTCTTTTTCTTGCTCTACTTCTTTCTCTTCTTCTTTTTCGTCTTCAACTTCTTCTTTTTCTTCTTCTTCTTCTTCTTCTTCTTCTTCGTCTCCTTCTTCTTCTTCTTCTTCTTCTTCTACTTCTTCTTCCTCCTTTTCTTCTTCTTCTTCTTCTTTAACTCCTTCTCCTAGTTCTTCTTCTTCTTCCTCTTCTTCTTCTTCTTCCTCTTCTTCCTCTACTTCCCCTTCTTCTCCTTCTTCTTCTTCTTCTTCTCTTTCTACTTCTTCTTCTTCTTCTTCCTCTTCTTCTTCTTCTTCATTCGCTACTACTACTTCTTCTTCTTCTTCTTCCTATTCTTCTTCTTCTTCATCTTCTTTTTGTTCGTCTTTTCCTTCTTAAACTTCTTTTTCTTCTTCTTCGTCTCCATCTCCTTCTCCTTCTTCTTCTTTTCCTTCTTCTTCTTGTTCTTCTTCTTCTTCTTCTTCTTCAGCTTCTTCTTCTTCATCTTCTTCTTCTTCTTCTTCTTCTTCTTCTTCTACTTCTTCTTATTCATGTTCTTGTTCTTCTTTGTCTTCTTCTTCCTCTTTTCTTCTTCTTCTTCTTCATCTTATTTTTTGTTTTACCTTATCATTTTCTACTTCTTGTACTCGTTTTTCTTCTTGTTCTTGTTCTTCTTCTTCCTCTTCTTCCTCTTCATCTTCTTCTTCTTCCTCTTCTTCTTCCTCTCTTTCTTCTTCTTTTTCCACTTCTTCCTCTTTTTCCTCTTCTTCTTCTTCTTCCTCTTCTTCTTCTTCTTCTTCTTCTTCTTCTCCTTCTTCTTCCTCTTCTTCTTCTTCTTATTCTTATTCTTCTTCTTCTTCTTCTTTTTCTTCTTCTTCTTCTTATTTTTCTTCTTCTTCCTCTTCTTCTTCTTCTTCTTCTTCTTCTTCTTTTCTTCTTCTTCTTATTCCTCTTCTTCTTCTTTCTCTTCTTATACTTCTTCTTCATCTTTTTCTTCTTCTTTTTCATCTTCTTTCTTTTCATCTTCATGTTATTATTATTATTATTACTATTATTATAATTATTATTATTTTTCTTCATATGCTTCTTTAAATTCTTCTTCTTGTTGTTCCTCCTCTTCTTCTTCTACCTCTTCTTTTTGTTTTTCTTATTCTTCCTCTATTTCTTGTTCATCTTTCTCTTCTTCTTCTCCTACTTCATCTTCTTCTTCTACTACTTCTTCATCTTCTCCTTCTTCTTCTTCTTCTTCTTTTCTTCTCCTTCTATTTCTTCTTCTTCTATTTCTTCTTCTTCATCATCCTCTACTTCTTTTTCTTCTTCTTCTTCGTCTTCTTTTTCTTCATCTTCTTCTTCTTCCACTTTTTCTTTGTCTTCTTCTTCTTCTTT
>JAIUJO010002068.1:5000-20000 GCA_023846275.1 Vanilla planifolia
CTCTTATTCTTCTTCATCTTCTTTTTCTTCTTCTCCATCGTCTTTTTCTTCTTCTACTTCTTCTTCTTCTTCTTCCACCTTCTTCTACTTCTCCTACTTGTTCTCCTTCTTCTTCTTCTTCTTCTTCTTCTTCTTCCTCTTATTCATCTTCATCTTCTCTTTCTTCTTTTCCCTCTTCTTCTTCTTTTTCTTCTTCTTCCTGTTACACTTCAACATCTTCTCCTTCACCTCCTTCACATATCACTTCATCTTCTTTTTACATTTTCTTCTTCCTCTGCTTCTTTTTTTTCTTCTTCTACTCTTCTTCTCCTTCTCCTTCTCCTTTTGCTTCTTCTTTTGCTTCTATATCTATTTTAGATACAACGTCTAAGTGAGGACAAATAAACAAACCAAAGGTGGGGGACCCGACGGTAAGGCAAACACCAACTCCAAAAATCTAAAATAGATATAGGCATGTTTTTAAAACATTTAATCACACTAAAACTTTTTCACTCTCACACATCTCTTGACAATGGCTCTTCTGTAGCAGCACAATTCCCATCTCTCGGTGTAGTGGTTTCATGACCGGTGATGTAAGCACTCAATGAGATTTACACATCTTGGTAGATAAATCCACATAGTTAACCAAGAAAATAAAAGGCATAACAAATACCATTAACAGTAAAGATGAATGTCATACATACATATAAGGTAATGCCAAATGAAAACCATAAAGAAATGCAAGTTCCTTATATAGTGTGTTATTACCGGGCCCAATTTCCTTTGACACATTATCCTCTGGATCCAATCATCAATGATTGTCCTCTAGTCGGCATCCAACCAAGCACATAACACTAGGCAGATATCTGATCCGAAGATTGATACCCTGTGATCCAACACGCTGAGCTTAGTGCCACCAGGCAGGTCTGGTACCATACCCTGCGATCCAACACGCTGAGCCTCGTGTAATCATTATGGAGTCATAGCACATAACACTAGGCAGATATCTGATCCGAAGATCGATACCGTGCGATCCCACACGCTGAGCCTAGTGGTGAGGATAATGTTCTCTGGAAATCTATTTTTTTATAATTGTCATTTCCCAAACATCAATCCATGCCATATCAAAAGACTTTTCATGCCATATTGTCTCGACTCTTTCTTTAGTATATTGTACCATATTATTTCTTTCCTTTTTAGTTGTCATGCAAATGAAAGAAACATCAACATATAGAACAACCAAACACCATGTAACTGAAAGAAAATCATGGAAAGCAAATACATAGTAATGTGCTACATCACAGGGTTAGGAATCTATCTACTTGAATTTGCTGTACCAACCGTCTTACTCACTTCTGTTTCTTCTTGATGTCTTACAAGCCCGTAAATACAAAAATAATTAATTTAAATATACTTATTAGTCAAAAATTACTTTCTAAAAGCTTTCCCAAACACACCCAAAATAAATCCCAAAAGATGGGCTTATGCGCACTGAACCGCCCACTGGACCGCACGCGCACGCTCGGCGCTGGACAGCCCGCGCAGAAAAGCTTTCTAAAAGCTTTTCCAAACGGCATTTTTCCCCAAAATTTTCTTTCGCGGTGCTGCACCGCCCGCTCCCGGCGCGCTGGACCGCCTGCTCTCGGCACTGGAACGGGCGTGCTCGGCGCGTTGGAGCACGTGTGCTCGCCGCGTTGGACCTTGTGTGCTCGGCGCGCTGGACAGTGTGCTAGACGTGCTGGACAGCGCGCGCTCGGCATCCGGTTCAGCAGCGTAACCCGGTCCAAGCCTGGACCGGTTCACGCCGCTCTCTCTTTCTCTCTCTCTCTCGCGTCCAGTGAAACCGAAATCTTTCGCTGGCGCTGGATCGGTCGTTTCACGTGCTGAATCGATCGAATCCGGCTCGGCTTCCGCCTCTCGGTCTCCCCCGCTCACCTGAAAACTTTACACAACTCCGACGACAAAAAATTTATTTCTTACCTTATGGAAGCCGTCGCCGGCCGTCACTGTCGCGTGCCAATGCTCACGGAAATCCTCGTTGGATGTTACTATAGCGCCTACGCAAAAACAACAGTTGTCGGAAACCTCATCGTCGCACTCTGCCACCTCTTCGCCGACGTTTTTTGCAGAAGTGCTTTTCCAAACGCACCTGACTCGGCTTTTATAGACGCGATCGAAACAGATAAGCCGTCGGTTCGTGAACAGCGTTTTTGCAGAAAACCCCTTCTAATTTGGGTATTTGCGAATATATCCTCCGCCAATCGGATTTGAACTAAGCCGACATTTAAAATTACACATCTATCCTCTACATTACAAATTTATCCCAAATCTTCAAAAATTCATAATTTATTCATTAGAGCTTCGAAAATTACAAATTAAACATCGTTGGATTCGTCTCACAGAGCTCTTTCTATAAAAAAAATATAAAAATGTAAATAAAAGAAAACTAGGGCTGTTACAATCTTCCCTCCTTACAAAAAATTTCGTCCCGAAATTTAGAACAGTTCTCGATACCGACTGATCATATATGTCTCTACTTCCCATGTAGCTTCTCTTTCTGTTTGACCGTGCCACAAGACTTTAACCATAGGAATAACCTTGTTTCTTAGCTTTTTCTCTTGTCGATCAAGGATCCTCACTGGTTTTTTTCTGGATAAGTCAGTTCTTTCTGAATTTCGATGTCTGGATCTACATAATTCACCACATGAGAGGGAACTGGAATGTATCTCCTTAAAATTGAGACATGAAAAACATTATGTACTCCTGCCAACTGAGGAGGTAATGCTAGCTGATATGCCACTTGTCCAACCCTTTATAGTATTTGAAAAGGACCAATGAATTTAGGTTTTAATTTTCCTACCTTTCCAAACCTGATGATACCTTTTGTTGGACTTACTTTAATAAATACATGCTTTCCCTCTTCAATTTCGATCATTCGGTGTTTGATATCATAGTATTTCTTTTGTCTGTCCTGGGCTGCTTTCATTCTTCTTTGAATGGTTTTGATCTTTTCAGTTACTTCTTCCACAAATGCAGGACCCATCAAACTTCTTTCCTTCCCTTCGTTCCAGCATAAAGTTGATTGACATTTTCTACCATAAAGTGCTTCATATGGAGCCATTCCAATGCTAGACTGATAACTGTTATTATAAGCAAATTCTACCAGCGGCAAGTGACTTTCCCAATCTCCTCCAAAATCTAAAATACAAAGTCGTAGTAAATCCTCCAAAGTTTTTATAGTTCTTTCTGATTGACCATCTGTTTGAGGATGGAAGGCTGTACTGAACTTTAAACTTGTACCAAAAGCTTGATGTATACTCTTCCAAAAGTGAGAAGTGAATTTAGGATCTCTATCAGAGATAATAACTTTTGGTATCCCATACAACTTGACAATTTGTTTTACATATTCTTGAGCTAATTTTTCAGTAGTATAAGTTGTCTTTATAGCAAGAAAATGAGCAGTTTTTGTCAGCCTATCCACAATTACCCAAATCGCGTCATGACCTGCCGGTGATCTTGGCAATCTAACTACAAAATCCATTGCCACTTCCTCCCATTTCCATTCTGGTACCGGTAATGACTGTAGTAATCCTCCAGGCTTTTGTTGTTCTCCTTTGACTTGCTGGCAAATTAAACACCTTTGAACCCAATTAGCCACATCTTTCTTTAACCCTGGCCACCAGTATTGTTGTCTCAACTCTTGATACATTTTATTCTCTCCTGGATGTATGGAATATCGAGAGTTGTGAGCTTCTTTTAGTAGTAATTCTTTGAGTTGCTGATGTGCTGGAATACATAATCTATCTTGAAATCGAAGTAGACCATCCTGATCTAATTTAAATTCAGAGACTTGTTCTTCGTGGACCTTTTGAATTATCTTTTGTAGTTCTGGGTCTTCAGCCTGGTCTTCTTTAATTGACATCAACCATCTGGTCTTATAGATAAGTGAGCTAGCAATATCATATTTCTTTGTATTTCAGATTCCAATTGTAATTTGTCCATCTCAAAGATCACTTGTCTTTCTTCTGGGATAGTAGTTAATAAACTATTAGCACTAGCCTTTCTACTGAGAGCATCTGCCACCACATTTGCTTTACCTGGATGATATGTGATTTCCACATCATAATCTTTAATAAATTCCAACCATCGTCTTTGCCTAAAATTTAATTCCTTTTGAGTGAAGATATATTTTAAGCTCTGATGATCAGTAAATATCATACATTTAACTCCATATAAGTAATGTCTCCAAATTTTTAAAGCAAAAATGATAGCTACTAACTCCAAATCATGCATAGGATAATTCTTTTCATGTGTTTTAACCTGTCTAGACGCATAGGCAATTACCTTGTGATGTTGCATCAATACACAGCCTAGCCCTTGCAACGAGGCATCACTATATATTTGATAACCTTCTGTTCCTTCTGGCACTGCTAGGATTGGAGCTGTAGTTAATTTTTCTTTTAGTATTTGAAAGCTATTTTCACAAGCCGCATCCCATTCAAATTTTGTAGTCTTCCGTGTTAAATTGGTTAACGGTGTGATAATTTGAGAAAAACCCTTGACAAATTTCCTGTAATATCCAGCTAATCCCAAGAAGCTTCTGACCTCCGTCACTGTTGTGGGTCTTGGCAAATCGATGATAGCTGAAATCTTTTGTGGATCCACAGAAATTCCTTCTACAATGACAACATGTCCTAAGAAAATGACTTTGGATAACCAAAACTCACATTTCGAGAATTTGACATATAATTGGTTTTCTCTCAAAGTCTGTAGTATTAAATGCAAATGTGTACCATGTTCTTCCAAGGATTTTGAATAAATCAGGATATCATCAATAAAGACAATGATAAAATGGTCCAAATATTTCTTGAACACTCGATTCATTAAATCCATAAAAGTTGCTGGTGCATTAGTTAGCCCAAAAGGTAGTACTAAGAATTCATAGTGTCCATACCTAGTTCTAAAAGCTGTCTTTGGAACATCTTCCTGCTTGATTTTTAACTGATGATATCCAGATCGCAAATCAACTTTTGAAAATACAACTGCTCCATGTAACTGATCAAACAACTCATCAATACGAGGCAAAGGATATTTGTTCTTGATAGTGATTTATTGATTTCTCGATAGTCCACGCACATACGAAGACTACCGTCCTTCTTTTTCACAAATAAGATAGGTGCTACCCATGGGGAGACACTTGGCCTAATAAATCCTTTGTCTAATAATTCTTGTAGTTGTATTTTAAGTTCTTGTAGTTCAGCAGGTGCCATACGATAAGGAGATTTTGAAATTGGCTCAGCACCAGGAATCAATTGAATTTCAAATTCAATTTCTCTATTTTGGGTTAACTCTGATAATTCCTCTAGGAAGACATCCAAATATTCTTTAACTATTGGTACTTCTGAGGGTTGACCAAATTGTCTACCCAGGTCCATAATGGAGACAAGACATCCAGCATATCCTTTCTTCAATAGTTTCTGAGCTTTGAGCATAGTTATGATAGGAATTTTTCTCCCTTGTCAAAATAGATTATTTTATCTTCTCCCGGGATTGGGATTTCAATCCTCTTTTCATAACAATCTATTTTTATTTTATGTTCACACAACCAATCTTGGCATGGATTGGTGAGATAGACTCTGATCTACATTCTCCTATATGCCATTTTTTCACATTTCTCATATTTACTCGTTCCACTTGAACTCAAACTAGCTCTGCTAGTGCTTGGTTCATATGGTCTGAACCTACTAGATCTTGAATGTTTCTTCTCTTGAAAAACTAAGACTACCTCTTTGTCTTGTGAATATGAATTTAGATTTTAGAGAATCAATTCTTTTCTTCTCTTTTTTTTTCACTAGTTACCAGCAAACTGAGTTCCAGCTCAACCATGCAGGCATGCTCCAGTAACTCCAGGTAGTTTGTTGTTCAAACTACTACTAAAGCTGCCCGAATTTCGTCCCATAAGCCTCATCGAAACATGTAGCATCGTGTTCTTCAGGTGTTACTAACTGGGGTACATATTTAGCTAGGTGGGAGAATTTGATTTCATATGCAGTAACTGATAGATTTTCTTTCCTGAGATTATTCAGTTCTTTCCTCATTTTGGCTTTGATTGATAGAGGCATATACCATTGCTCAAATTCTTTTGTGAAGTCTTCCTAGGAAATGTCTTTCATTGGTCAGCTAGAAAATTAAAGCTTATGTCAAGAACTCCACCACAATCGAGCAGCATCTTTTAGTACCAAAACTACCAAAGCTAACTTTTTATCAGTTGGGCACAACATCCCTTCAAAGATAATATTCATGTGCTATAGCTATTTTTCAACAATCATAGGATCCTCTTCCCCAACAAAAGGTGGAGGGTGCATTCGTTGAAATTGGTCAACTGCCAAGTCAATCGATGCCTCTTCTCTATGACTACTAGTACCTCCAATGGATCGCAACAAAGAAACTAAGGTTTGTGCTAATTCTTTTTGTATCTCCTTGTTGCTCTCTTTCTTTATCCTTCTCTATACTTTCAGATGTAGATCCTTCCATGTCTGAAGTTTATTACAATCCTGTAAAACCACATAAGTTATTTGACAACTAATGCCTAAGTGAGAATTAACACTAAAAATGCAAATGCATATGCTGTGCTGGTGTCCTCACTCACATTTCCCACCTATTCCTGAACCAAAGCTCTGATACCACCTTGTCAAGCCCCCCATCGACATCAATACCATTAGATCACAAAATGAACATTAAAGTCACGAGATACAACGTCTAAGTGAGGACAAATAAACAAACCAAAGGTGGGGACCCGACGGTAAGGCAAACACCAACTCCAAAAATCTAAAATAGATATAGGCATGTTTTTAAAACATTTAATCACACTAAAACTTTTTCACTCTCACACATCTCTTGACAATGGCTCTTCTGTAACAGCACCATTCCCATCTCTCAGTGCAGTGGTTTCATGACCTGTGATGTAAGCACTAAATGAGATTTACACATCTCGATAGATAAATCCACATAGTTAACCAAGAAAATAAAAGGCATAACAAATACCATTAACAGTAAAGATGAATGTCATACATACATATAAGGTAATGCCAAATGAAAACCATAAAGAAATGCAAGTTCCTTATATAGTGTGTTATTACCGGGCCCAATTTCCTTTGACACATTATCCTCTGGATCCAATCATCAATGACTGTCCTCTAGTCGGCATCCAACCAAGCACATAACACTAGGCAGATATCTGATCCGAAGCTCGATACCCTGCGATCCAACACGCTGAGCCTAATGCCACCAGGCAGGTATGGTACCATACCCTACGATCCAACACGCTGAGCCTGCTGTAATCATTATGGAGTCATAGCACATAACACTAGGAAGATATCTGATCCGAAGATCGATACCCTGCGATCCCACATGCTGAGCCTAGTGGTCAGGATAATGTTCTCTGGAAATCCATTTTTTTATAATTGTCATTTCCCAAACATCAATCCATACCATATCAAAAGACGTTTCATGCCATATTGTCTCGTCTCTTTCTTTAGCATATTGTACCATATTATTTCTTTCCTTTTTAGTTGTCATGCAAATGAAAGAAACATCAACATATTGAACAACCAAACACCATGTAACTGAAAGAAAATCATGTAAAGCAAATACATAGTAATGTGCTACATCACAGGGTTAGGAATCTATCTACCTGAATTTGTTGTACCAACCGTCTTACTTTTGTTTCTTCTTGATGTCCTACAAGCCTGTAAATACAAAAATAATTAATTTAAATATACTTATTAGTCAAAAATTGCTTTCTAAATGCTTTCCCAGACACACCCAAAATAAATCCCAAAAGATGGGCTTATGCGGCACTGAACCGCCCGCTGACCGCGGGCGCTACGCTCGGCGCTGGAACGCCCACGCAGAAAAGCTTTCTAAAAGCTTTTCCAAACGGCATTTTTCCACAAAATTTTCTTTCGCGGTGCTGGACCGCCCGCTCCCGGAGGCTGGACCGCGCGCTCTCGGCGCTGGACCGGGCGTGCTCGGCGCGCTGGATCTCGCGTGCTCGGCGCCCTGGACCGCATGCTCGAAGCGCTGGACCGCGCGCGCTCGGCATCCGGTTCAGCAGCGTCACCCGGTCCAAGCCTGAACCGGTTCACGCCGCTCTCTCTCTCTCTCTCTCGCGTCCGACGAAACCGAAATCTTTCACCGACGCTAGATCGGTCGTTTCACGTGCTGAATCGATCGAATCAGCCTCGGCTTCCGCCTCTCGGTCTCCCCCGCTCACCGGAAAACTTTACCCAACTCCGACGACAAAAAATTTATTTCTTACCTTATGGAAACCTTCGTCGGCCGTCACTGTCGCGTGTCGGAACATATAGAAATCCTCGCCGGCCGTCACTATCGCGTGCCAATGCTCACGGAAATCCTCGTTGGATGTTACTATAGCGCCTACGCAAAAACAACAGTTGTCGGAAACCTCATCGTCGCACTCTGCAACCTCTTCACCGGCGTTTTTCGCAGAAGTGCTTTTCCAAACGCACCTGACTCGGCCTTTATAGACGCGATCGAAACGGATAAGCCGTCGGTTCGTGAACCGCGTTTTTGCAGAAAACCCCTTCTAATTTGGGTATTCGCGAATATATCCTCCGCCAATCGGATTTGAACTAAGCTGACATTTAAAATTACACATCTATCCTCTACGTTACAAATTTATCCCAAATCTTCAAAAATTCATAATTTATTCATTAAAGCTCCGAAAATTACAAATTAAACATCGTTGGATTCATCTCACAGAGCTCTTTCTATAAAAAAAATAAAAAAATGTAAATAAAAGAAAACTAGGGCTGTTACACCTCTTCTTCTCCTTCTTTTTTTTCTTCTACTTCTTCTTCTTCTTCCTCTTCTTCTTCTTCTTCTTCCTCTTCTTCTTCTTCTCGTTCTTCTTCTTGTTCTTGTTAATCTTCTTCTTCTTCTTCCACTTCTTCTTCTTCATCTTCTTCTTCTACTTCTTCTTCTTCTTCTTCTTCCACTTCTTCTTCTTCATCATCTTCTTCTACTACTTCCTCTTCTTCTTCTTCTTCTTCTTCCTCTTGTTCTTCATCATCATCATCTTCTTGTTCTTGTTCTTCTTCTTCTTCTTCTTGTTTTTGTTCTTCAACATCATCCTCGTCATCATCTTCTTGTTCCTCATCTTCTTCTTGTTCATCTTATTCTTCTTCATCTTCTTCTTCTCGTTCACCTTCTTCTTGTTCTGCTTCCTCTACTTCTTCTTCTTCTTCTTCATTTTCTTCAACTTCTCCTACTTATTCTTCTTCTTTTTCTTCTTCTTCTTCATCATCATCTTCTTCTTCTATTTCTTCTTTTTCCTCTTCTTTTTCTTCTTGTCCTTCTTCTTATACTTCAACTTCTTCTCCTTCACCTTCACTTACTTCTTCTTCTTCTTCTTTTTCTTCTTCTTCTTCTTCTTCATGATCATCATCACTTTCTTCTTCTTCTTCTTTTCGTTCTTCTTCTCCTTCTTCTTCTTCTTTTTCTTCATCTTTGTCTTCTTCTTCTTCTTTTTCTTCTTCTTCTAGTTCTTCGTAATCATCTTCTTCTTCTTCTTCTTCATTTTCTTCTTTTTATACTACTACTACTACAACTATATCTATTTAATCTTCTTCTTCTTCTTCATTCACTTCTTTTTCTTTATCATCATCATCTTCTTCTTCTTCTACTTCTGATTCTTCTTCTACTTCTTCGTCTTCTTCTTCTTCTACTTCTTCGTCTTCTTCTTCATCTTCTTCTTCTTCATATTCCCCTTCTTCTTTAGTCTTCTTCCATTTCTTTTTCTTCTTCTTCATCTTCTTGTTTTCTTCTTCTTCCCCTCCTTCTCCTTCTGCTTCTTCATCTTCTTCTTCTTTTTCTTCTTCTTCTCCTTCTCCTTCTTCTTCTTTATCTTCATCTTCTCCTTCTTCTTATTCTCCATCTTCTTCTTCTTCTTCTTCTTCTTGTCCTTGTCTATCATTTTCCTCCTTCTTCTTCTACTCCTCCTTTTTCTTATTCTTCTTCTCTCCCTTCTTCTTCCTCTCCATCTCCTTCTTCTCATTCTACTTCTTCCACTTCTTCTTCTTCTTCTACTTCTTCTTCTTCTCCTTGTTCTTCTTCTTCTAGTTCTTCTTCTCCTTCTCCTTCTTCTACATTTTCTTCATCTCTTTCTTCTTCTGCTTCTTCTTCCTCACCTCCTCCTTCTTCTTCTTCTTCTTCTACTTCTCCTTCTATTTCTCTTCTTCTCCATCTTCTTCTACTTCTTCTTCTCCTTCTTCTTCATCTTCTTAATCTTTTTTGTCTTCTTCTTCAACTTCTTTTCTTCTTCTTCTTCTTTTTCTTCTTCCTCTCCTTCTTCTTCTTCTTCTTCTTCTTCATCCTCTTCTTCTCCTTCTCCTTCTACTCCTTCTATTTCTTCTTCTTCTTCTCCTTCTCTCCTCCTCCTTCTCCATCTTCTCCTTCTTCTTCTCTTTTTTCTTCTTATTGCTCTCCTTGTTATTCTTGTTCTTCTTGTTCTTGATCTTATACTCATTTTTCTTCTTCTTCTTCTACTACTACTACAACTAATACTATGATTTCTACTTCTTATTCTTCCTCCTTTTCTTCATTTACTTCATCTTCTTCTTCTTCATCTACTACTAATACTATGATTTCTACTTCTTATTCTTCCTCCTTTTCTACATTTACTTCATCTTCTTCTTCTTCATCTACTACTAATACTATGATTTCTACTTCTTCTTATTCTTCCTCTTCTTCTTCATTTACTTCTTCTTCATCTTCTTCTTCTCTTCGTCCTCCTTCTACTTCTTCATAATCTTCTTCTTCTTCTTCTACTCCTTTTGCTTCTTCTTCTTCTTCATATTTTTCATCTTCTTCTTCTTCTTCTTCTTTGTCTCCTTCTCCTTCTTCTTCTTCCTCTTCTACTTCTCCTTCTCCTTCTTATTCTTCTTCTTCACCAACTTCTTATTCTTCTTCTTCATCTTCTTCTTCTTCGGCTTCTTCGCCGTCTTCTTTTTCACTTTCTTTTTCTTCTTCTTCTTCTGCTACTTCAACTTCTTCACCATCGTTTTCTCACCTTCTTCTCCTTCTTCTTCTTAATCATCTTCTTCTTCAACTTCTTCTACTTATTCTTGTTATTCTTCTTGTCCTTCTCCTTCTCTTTCTTCTTCTTGTTGTTGTTCTTCTTCTTCTACTTCCTCCTCTTCCTCTTCCACTTCTTCTTCCTCTTCTTATTCTTCTTCTTCTTCTTCTTTTGTCCTTCTTCTTCTTCAACTACTTCTTTTTCTTATTCTCCTTCTTCTCCATCTTCTTCTTCTTCTTCTTCTTCTTTTTCCCCTACTTCTTCTTGATCTTCTTCTTCTACTTCTACTTCTACTTCTTCTTCTTCTTTTTTCTCATCAACTTCTTCTTCTTCTTCTTGTTATACTTTTTCTTCTTCTTATTCTTCTTCTTCATCATCATCATCATCATCATCATCTTCTTCTTCTTCTTCATCTTTTTCATCTTCTACTTCTTCTTCTTACTTCTTCTTCTTCTTCTTCATCTTCTTCTTCTTCTTCTTCTTCTTTATCTTCTTCTTTTTCTTCCTCTTACTTCTTCTTCTTCTTCTTGCACCTCCTCTACATTCTCTTCTTCTTCCTCATCTTCTTCTTCTTCATTTCCTTCATCAACATTTTCTTCTTTTGCTTTTGCTACTTCTTCTTCTTCTTCTTCTTCTACTTCTTCTTCTTCTTCTTCTTCATCAAAGTCATCACCATCATCTTCTTGCTCCTCTTCTTCTTCTTGTTCTTCTTCTGCTTCATCATCATCATCATCACCTTCTTCTTCTTCTTTCTGTTCTTCTTCTTCTTTTTCAATTTCTTCATCATCATCATCTTCTTCTTCTTCTTCTTCCTATTCTTCTTCTTCTACTACTACTTCTTCTACTTGTTCTTCATCTTCTTCTTCTCCTTCATCACCTTCTCCTTCTTCTCCTTGTCCTTCGTCTCCTTCTCCTTCTTCTCCTTTTCCTTTTTCTTCTTTCCCTTCTTCTTGTTCTTCTTCTTGTTCTCTTGATTCTTCTTCTTCTTCTCTTTTTTCATCTTCTTCTCGTTCTTTTTCTTCTTCTTATTCTTCTTATTCATCTTCTTCTTCTTCTTCTTCTCCCTCTTATTCTTCCTTTTACTTTTTCTTTTTCTTCTTCTTATTCATCTTATTCTTCTTCTTCTTCTTCTTCTTCTTTGTCTTTTTCTTCTTCTACTTCTTCTTCTTCTTTGGATTCTTCTTCTTCTTCTTCTCCTCCTTCTTTCTCATCTTCTTCTTCTTCTTATTCTTCTTCTTCATCTTCTTCTTCTTTGTCTTCTTCTTCTTCTTCTACTTCTTCCTCTTCTACTTCTTCCCCTTCTTCTTCTTCTTCTTCTAATTATTCTTCCACATATTTTTCTACTTCTTCTTCTTATTCTTCTTCTTCTTCTTCTTCTTCTTCCTCTTCTCCTACTTCTTCTACTTTTTCTTCTTCTTCTTCTCCTTCTTCTTCTACTTCTTCTTTTCTTCTTCTTCTTCTTATTCTTCTTCTTTTCCTTCTACTTCTTCTTCTTATCATTTTTTCTCTTCTTCTTTTTTTAATTTTTCTCGTTCTGCTCCTTCTTCTTCATCATCTTCTTCTTGCTCTTCTCCTTCTTCTTCTTCTTCTTTGTCTTTTTCTCCTTCTTCTTATTCTTATTCTTCGTCTTCTTTTTCTTCTTCTCCACCTCTATTTCTTCCTCTTCTTCTTTTTGTTATTCTTCAAGTTTTTCTTCTTCTTAATAAACTTCTTGTTCTTCTTCTTGTTCTTCTTCTTCTTCTTCTTCTTCTTCTCCTTCTTCTTCCTCATCATCAACTTCTTCTTCATCATCTTCTTCTTCTATTTCTTCTTCTTCATCTTCTTCTTTTGCTTCTACTTCTTCTACTTCTTTTTCTTTTTCATCTTCTTCTTCTTCCTCCTCTTCCTCCTCCTCCTCATCTTCTTCTTCATCAACTTCTTCTTTTTCTTCTTCTACTGTTCCTTCTTCTTCCTCTTCATTTTCCTCTTCTTCCTTCCTCTTTTTCTTGTTCTTCTCATCCTTCTACTTCTTCTCCTACTTCTTCTTCTTCTTCTTCTCCTTCTTCTTCCTTATCTTCTTCTTCTACTTCTTCATCTACTTCTTCTTCTTCTCCTCCTCCTCCTCCTTCTTCTTCTTCTTCTTCTTTTTCTTCTTCTTTACTTTATCTTCTTCTTCTTTGTCTTCTTCTTCTTCTTCCCCTCCTTCTTCTCTTACTTCTTCTCCTTCTAACTCTCCTTCTTTTTCTCCTTCTTCTTCTCCTTCGTCATCTTCTTCGTCAATGTCTTCTTCTTCTTCTTCTTCTTTCTCTTCCTCTTCTTCTTCTTCTTCTTCTTCTTCTTTCTCTTCCTCTTCTTCTTCTTCTTCTTCTGTTTCTTCTTCTTCTACTACTACTACTACTTCTTCTACAATATCTTCTTCTTCTTCTTCTTCAACTTTTTCTTCTTCTACTTCTTCTTCTACTTCTGCTTCTTCTTCTTCTTCTTCTTCTTCGTCTGCTACTTCTCCTTCTTCTTCTTGTTCTTCTTTTTATTCTTCTTCTTTTTCTTCTACTTCTTCTTCTTCTTCTTCTTCTTAATCTTCTTCTTTTCCTTCTACTTCTTCTTCTTATTATTTTTTCTCTTCTTCTTTTTTTAATTTTTGTTGTTCTGCTCCTTCTTCTTCATCTTCTTCTTGCTCTTCTCCTTCTTTTTCTTCTTTTTTGTCTTTTTCTCCTTCTTCTTATTCTTATTCTTTGTCTTCTTTTTCTTCTTTTTCTTCTTCTCCACCTCTATTTCTTCCTCTTCTTCTTTTTGTTATTCTTCAAGTTTTTCTTCTTCTTAATCAACTTCTTGTTATTCTTCTTCTTCTTCTTCTTCTCCTTCTTCTTCCTCATCATCTACTTCTTCTTCATCATCTTCTTCTTCTATTTCTTCTTCTTCATCTTCTTCTTTTGCTTCTACTTCTTCTTCTTCATTTTCTTTTTCTTCTTCTTCTTCCTCCTCCTCCTCCTCCTCCTCCTGCTCCTCATCTTCTTCTTCATCAACTACTTCTTTTTCTTCTTCTACTATTCCTTCTTCTTCCTCTTCATTTTCCTTTTCTTCCTTCCTCTTTTTCTTCTTCTTCTCCTCCTTCTACTTCCTCTTCTCCTACTTCTTCTTCTTCTTCTACTACTTCTTCATCTACTTCTTCTTCTTCTCCTCCTCCATCTTCTTCTTCTTCTTTTTCTTCTTCTATTACTTCATCTTCTTCTTCTTCTTCTTCTTCTTCTTCATCTTCTTCTTCTCCTCTTTCTCTTACTTCTTCTCCTTCTACCTCCTCCTTCTTTTTCTCCTTCTTCTTCTCTTTCGTCATCTTCTTCGTCAAAGTCTTCTTCTTCTTCTTCTTTTGTTTCTTCTTCTTCTTCTACTACTACTACTACTTCTTCTACAACATCTTCTTCTTCTTCTTCTTCAACTTTTTCTTCTTCTACTTCTTCTACTTCTACTTCTTCTTCTTCTTCTTTTTCTTCTTCTTCTTCTTCTTCGTCTACTACTTCTCCTTCTTGTTCTTGTTCTTATTCTTCTTCTTTTTCTTCTACTTCTTCTTCTTCTACTACTACTACTACGTCTTCTTCCTCTTCTTCTTCTTCCTCCTCCTTTTCCTCTTCTTTTTCTTCTTGTTCTTCTCCTCCTCCTCCTCCTTCTTCTTCTTCTAATTCTTTTTCTTTTTCTTCTCCATCTTCTTCTTTTTCTTCTTCATCTTCTTACTCTTTTTCTTCTTCTCCTTCCTTTTCTCCTTCTTCTTCGTCATCTACAGCTTCTCCTTCTTCTTCTCCTTCTTCTTTTTTTCTCCTTCTTCTACTTCTTCTTCTTCTTCTGCTTCTTCTTCTTTTTCTAAGACCTCTTCTTCTTCTTCTTCTTCTTCTTCTTCTTCATCCTCTTCTTCTTCTTCTTCTCCTCCTCCTCCTCCTCCTCCTCCTCCTTCT
>JAIUJO010002068.1:22500-40000 GCA_023846275.1 Vanilla planifolia
TTCTTCCTCTTCTTCTTTTTCTTCTTCCACTTGTTCTTCTTCTGCTTCTTCTTCTTCTTCTTCTTCCTAATCTTCGTCTTCTCGGTCTTCTACTTCTTAATCTTCTTCTTCTACTACTTCCCCTATTTCTTCCTTTTCTTCTTCTTCTTCTTTTTCTTCTTCTTCTTCTTATTCTTCTTCTTCTTCTTCTGCTTCTCGTTCTTCGTCTTCTTCTTCTTTTTCTCCTCTTCCTCAACCTCCTCCTCCTCCTCGCCCTCCTTCTTCTACTTCTTCTTCTTCTTCCACTTCTTCTTCCTCTTCTTATACTTCTTCTTCTTCTTCTTTTCCTTCTTCTCCTCCACCTCTTCTTCTTCCACTTCTTCATTTTGTTCTTCTTTTACTTTTTCTTCTTCCTAATCTTTTACTTCTTCTTCTTCTTCTTCTTCTCCCTCTCCTTCTTCTTCTTCAATTTCTTCTTCTTCAATTATTTCTTCTTCTTCTGCTTCTTCTTCTAATTCTTCTTCTTCTTCTTCTTCTTCTTCTTCCTCCTCCTTCCTCTCTTCTTCTTCGTCACCTACTTCTTCTTTCTCTTCTTCTACTTTTCCTTCTTCTTCGTCTTCTTCTTTTGCCTCCTTCCTTGTCAAGCACCCCACCTTACCAACTACAGTAAATTAAGGATGCTGCATAAGAAATAATCTCGAGTGAGGACAAACCATGCCTAGGTGGGGACCCGACGGTGAGACAATTCTAACCCTCGAACCAATCTGGTATATTTTTTAAAACATTTTAACCATATCCATACCATGGAGCTGAAATGAAAACATGTGTATATTAAACTGTATATATATATACAATAAACCACAAAACTGAAGTACCAAAATGAAACCAAATCCACTCCCACCATAAATCTATCCCCTCTCACATGTCAGGAGTATAGTCCTCTCCTGTACTATTATAATCCCCAGCTCTCGGTGTAGTGGATACATGACCTGTGATAAAGCACTAATGAGACATATATATCTCAGCAGATAAATCCATTATGTAACCAAGTAAAATAAATCTCCAGATATAAAAGACAAGCCGTGAAACATGATAAAACAAAATCCATCTCATAAGCGGTGAAAAATAAACCATATGAATACCTTCTTATCAAATGTCATGCAGTATCAAAAGTAAACCAGATAAACATGTATACCAAATTTCCATTTCCATTATTTTATATGTTATATACTTACTGGGCCCGATTCCCTTCTGAATCATTATCCTCTGGATCCAATCATCATATCAAATGACCCTCCAGCCGGCATCCATCCAGTACATAACACTAGGCAGATATCTGATCCGAAGACCGATACCCTGCGATCTCATCCGCTAGGCCTAGTGCCACCAGGCAGGTATAGTACTGATACCCTGCGATCACATCCGCTAGGCCTGGTGTCATCAATATATATGGAGGTCATGGTACACATACACACTAGGCAGATATCTGATCCGAAGATCGATACCCTGCGATCTCATCCGCTAGGCCTAGTGGTGAGGATAATGTCTCCAGGAATCCAATTTTCAATTTTTATTTTCCAATCATGTCACACATGTGATAAATATGCCAAAACCATATCAATATGTCCAACCAATTATATTTTATCTCATATTATGCTTTTTGTTTCAATTTCATTTTTGTCATCTTTTATGCTTTAAGTTCAATCAGAAAATAACACCATAAAACATATATCAAGCCATGAGATAAAAGTCATGTAAAGAAAAATTGTAATGCAGCCCGTAAGAAACCATGTATCGAAAAATAAATAAATACTATTGTGCTATATCACAGGTTACGAATTTATCTACCTCAATTTGCTGTACCAACTGTCTTACTCACTTCTGCTTCTTCTTGATGTCCTACAAGCCCGTAAAATACAAAAATAATTAATTTAAATATGCTTATTAGTCAAAACTGCTTTCTAAAAGCTTTCCCAAACACACCCCAAAATAATCCCAAAAATGAGCTTACGCGGCACTTAACCGCCCGCTGGACCGCGCACGCAGAAAAGCTTTCTAAAAGCCCTGCCAAACACTTCCCGAAATCCCCAAAAATCCCAATTTTTCTCTTGTTTCTCGCCGCGCCTGGACCGCGCCTCCGCTGAACCGGCCTGCGGTTCAGCTCCGCGGTTCAGCCGACTGAACCGCTCCTCTCTCCCTCTCTCTCTCCTCCGCCTCAGCCCGAACCGGGCGCCTTCCGGTTCGGGTAACCCGAACCGGTTCAAACAGGATCATCCCTGTTTCTCACCCGTCGCTGCTTCCCTCTCTCCTCGCCGCCGCTCGCGTCCGGCGGCTTCTAGCCGCTTCCACGGTAAATTTCTCTTTTCCCCGAATCCCTCTCCGGAATTACCAAGCTCCTTTCGACTTCTTTCGCACTCCTCGACGACCAATTTGCCGGAAAAATATTCCGCATCTCGCGGCCGACAACTCCGGCCACTCCTTCGACAACCCACTACGTCTCCGGCCGAAAATAAACATTCGGCCGGCCTCTCTTACTCTCCCCCCACTCAACAGAACCCCAATACAGCAAAATAAAACGAACCATCTTACCTTGCCGCAGTTTTTCCGGCGAGCTTCCGAGCTTCCGTTAAATTTCCGGCAACTTTTCGCAATCGCTAAAACTTTTCCAAACCGCTTCTGTATTTAAGGGGATTAATTCACCCGGACTGGACACGTATGTGTTGATTTCGCCTTGTACCGACACGTTCGTGATTTTTTTGCAGAACACCCCCTGAACTTTTCCAAATTACAAATCTACCTTCCGCCATCCGATTTTAAACTAAATCGGAAATCCTAAATTGCAGATATATCCCGGATCTGAAATCCTGAAATTACAAATATATCCAAAACTTTAAAAATTCATAATTAATTATCCAAAATTCCAAAAATTACAAACTTACCATCGTTGGACTCGTCTCAAAGAGCTCTTTCTATAAAAAAAAATATAAAAAATACAAATAAAAGAAAACTAGGGCTGTTACAATCTTCCCTCCTTACAAAAATTTCGTCCCGAAATTTAGAAAAGCTCCGGATACTGATTGATCATATCTGTTTCCACTTCCCAGGTAGCTTCTCTTTCTGTTTGACCATTCCATAGGACTTTAACCATAGGAATGATTTTATTTCTGAGCTTTTTCTCCTGCCTATCAAGTATTCTCACAGGCAGTTCGAGATATGTCAAATCCATTTGAATTTCTATATCTGGGTCCATATAACTAAAAACATGGGAGGGATCTGAAACATATCTTCGCAAAGATGAGACATGGAACACATTATGCACTCCTGACAATTGAGGAGGCAAAGCAATTTGGTATGCCACTTGTCCAACCCTTCTTAGGATTTGGAAAGGACCAATGAATTTAGGCTTCAATTTTCCTGCTCTTCCAAACCTTATGACACCTTTTGTTGGACTTACCTTAATAAGAACATGTTCCCCCTCGTGGAATTCAACCATTCGATGTTTTGCGTCATAATACTTCTTTTGTCTGTCCTGAGCTGTTTTTATTCTGTCTTGAATAATTCTGATCTTTTCTGTTGCTTCTTCAACAAATCTAGGACCGAGCAAATTTCTTTCCTTCCCTTCATTCCAGCACAAAGGTGATTGACATTTTCTCCCATACAGCGCTTCATAGGGTGCCATCCCAATGCTGGACTGATGGCTATTATTAAAAGCAAATTCCACCAAAGGTAAGTGGCTTTCCCAATCTCCACCAAAATCCAAGATGCAAAGTTGTAGCAAATCTTCCAAGGTTTTGATAGTTCTCTCTGTCTGACCATCTGTTTGAGGATGAAAGGCTGTGCTAAAACGCAATCTCGTACCAAAAGCTTGATGCACATTCTTCCAGAAGTGAGAAGTAAATTTAAGGTCTCTGTCAGATATAATGACTTTTGGAATCCCATGCAATCTGATAATCTGACTCACATATACCTGAGCTAACTTCTCTGCAGAATAAGTAGTTTTAACAGCTAAAAAGTGAGCAGATTTTGTTAGCCTATCAACAATTATCCAGATTGAGTCATGACCTGCAGGTGACCTAGGCAAACCGATCACAAAATCCATTGCCACTTCCTCCCATTTCCATTCTGGAATAGGTAATGACTGCAACAACCCCCCAGGTTTTTGTTGCTCTCCTTTTACCTGCTGACAAATTAAGCATTTTTGAACCCAGTTAGAAACATCCTTCTTCAATCCTGGCCACCAGTATTATTGTCTCAATTCTTGATACATTTTATTCTCGCCTGGATGTATTGAATATCGAGAGTTATGAGCTTTCTTTAATAACAAATCCCTAAGTTGTTGATGTGCTGGTATGCATAACCTGCCTTGAAATCTAAGTAAACCAGCCTGGTCCAATTGAAAAGTAGATTCCTGTCCTTCCTGAACCCTCTGTATTATCTTTTGCAATTCAAGATCTTCTCCCTGGTCGTCTTTAATAGAGGCCAACCAATCTGGTCTTACTGATAAGTGTGCCAGCAAAGCCGTATTTCTTCGAATATCTACTTCTAGTTGTAATTTATCCATCTCAAAAATTAATTGTTTTTCTTCTGTGATAGTCAAAATGCTACTAATACTAGCTTTCCTGCTAAGAGCATCAGCGACCACATTCGCTTTCCCGGGATGGTAAGTGATTTCCACATCATAATCTTTAATAAACTCCAGCCACCTTCGTTGCCTGAGATTTAGTTCCTTCTGAGTAAAAATATACTTTAAACTCTGATGATCAGTGAAAACCACACACTTAACTCCATACAAATAATGCCTCCAGATTTTTAAGGCAAAAACTACAGCTGCTAACTCCAAATCGTGCACAGGATAATTCTTTTCATGTATCTTAAGCTGTCTAGATGCATAAGCAATTACTTTCTTATTTTGCATCAATACACAGCCAAGACCTTGCAAAGATGCATCACTGTATATATGATAACCTTCTGTGCCTTCTGGTAATGTTAGAATTGGGGCTGAAACCAATTTATTTTTCAATATTTGGAAGCTATCTTCACAAGCTGCATCCCATTCAAACTTTATTGCTTTTCGCATCAAATTTGTTAAGGGTGAGGCTATTTGGGAAAAGCCTTTCACAAACTTTCTGTAATACCCAGCCAAACCCAAGAAACTTCTAACTTCTGTTACTGTTGTAGGCCTTGGCCAATCTACAATGGCAGAAATCTTCTGAGGATCAACTGAGATTCCTTTTGCACTCACTACATGCCCCAAAAACAAGACCTTGGACAGCCAAAATTCGCTTTTAGAGAATTTAGCAAATAGCTGATTTTCTTTCAAAGTCTGCAATGTTAAATGTAGATGTGCAGCGTGTTCTTCTAGGGATTTAGAATATATCAATATATCATCAATGAAGATAATGATAAACTGATCTAAATATTTCTTAAACACGCGATTCATCAAATCCATAAAAGCTGCTGGTGCATTTGTCAGTCCAAAAGGTAGCACTAAAAATTCATAGTGCCCATACCTGGTCCTGAAAGCTGTTTTGGAAACATCTTCTGTCTTAATTTTCAGTTGATGATATCCAGATCTCAGGTCAATTTTTGAAAATATTGCTACTCCTTGCAACTGATCAAATAGATCATCAATCCGCGGCAAAGGATATTTATTTTTGATAGTAATTTTGTTGATTTCCCGGTAGTCAATACACATGCGAAGACTACCATCTTTCTTCTTCACAAACAAAATAGGTGCACCCCATGGGGATACACTGGGTCTGATAAATCCTTTGTCTAATAATTCCTGAATTTGCACCTTTAATTCTTGAAGCTCGGCTGGTGCCATACGATAAGGAGCTTTGGAAATTGGTTCAGCGCCTGGAATCAACTGAATTTCAAATTCTATTTCTCTATCAGGAGGTAATCCAGGCAACTCTTCTGGAAAAATATCTAGGTATTCCTGAACAACTGGTACCTCTGTGGGTTTACAAAATTTCATGTCCAAATCCACAATAGATACCAAGCATCCTTCGCATCCTTTGCCAAGTAGCTTTTGTGCCTTGAGCATAGATATTAAAGGAATTTTCCTTCCTTGGCCGAAGTAAATTAATTTATCTTCCCCAGGGATTTGAATTTCAATCCGCTTTTCATAGCAATCAATTTTCACTTTATGATCAAACAGCCAATCCATGCCAAGAATTACATCAAATTCTGTAATAGGAAGAATATGCAATAATGTCAAGAATTTTCTTCCCTTGATGTATATCTCTTCTTCAATAAAATTCTCCACTCGGATATTATTTCCATCAGGCATTTTAACCATTAACAGGTCCTTCACAGGTTGCAACAAGATATCTAGCTGACTCAATATACGAGTCGAGAGAAAAGAGTGTGATGCCCCACAATCAAAAAGAACAGAGACAGGTAAATTTTGCAAAGAGAGCATACCAGTGATAACATCTGTAGAATGTGGAGCTTCCTGCTGAGTAATAGAATAAATGCGAGCCTGACCTTCCCTGCCTGCTGCCCCACCATGGGCTGCGCTGCCTGAAGTTGCCATAGATCCACGGCCTCTACCACGGTTCGCACTCCCTCTGCCTCCACTGGTTGGGGTATTGGCAGCTTTCATGTCTGATACTTTAGGGCAATCTCGTGCCATGTGCCCTATTTCATTACATAAAAAACATTTAATTGGTCGCACAAAATCAAATCTACACTCCCCTGTATGCCATCTACCACAACGCCCACATTGACTGGTCCCACTAGAACCAAAACTAGTCCTACTGGTACTAGGTTCATAAGGTCTGAACCTACTGAATCTGGCATAACTAGTACCCCCTCCTCGGGAAAAACTGGGACCACCTCTCCTCCCTGTGAGTCTGGATGTAGATCCTGAAAAGCTTCCCTTTTCTCTCCCTCTACTAGTCTCCAATATGCCCAACTCCAACTCAACTGTATGGGCACTCTCTAATAATTCTATATAGCTCGTGGTCCGTACAGCCACCAATGCTGCCCGGATATCATCATGCAGACCTCTTCGAAACATATAACATCGTTGCTCTTCTGGTGTTACCAAGTGAGGTACGTATCTGGCTAGATGTGCAAACTTATGTTCATAGGCAGTGACTGACAGATTTCCTTGCCTGAGATTACTTAATTCCTCCCTCATCTTGGCTTTAATAGATACTGACATAAACCACTGTTCAAACTCCCCTGTGAATTCTTCCCAGGATATTTCTTTCATTGGCCGACCCATAAATCTGGTTCTGTGGCGCGAACTCCACCAAAGTTTAGCAGCATCTTTCAGCATAAGCACCGCTAAAACCACCTTCTTGTCTTCTGGGCAAGACATGCCTTCGAATATAATATTCATTTGATCTAACCAGTTCTCAGCAATCATTGGATCTTCCTCTCCAGCAAAATAAGGTGGATGCATCCGCTGGAACTGATCCACCACCAGGTCAATAGATGCCTCAGTGACTTGATTACTGGTGCCTCCGATAGATCTCAGCAACGAAACAAGGGTTTGAGCCAACTCTTGTTGTGTGTCCCCTTGCTGCTCTTTACCGTTGCCCTTATCCATGTTTCCTGACTCAGATCTCTCCTTGGCCTGATTATACTGCAATCCTATAAAACCAGGAAGGCATATAGAAATTTATAGCAGAAATAGAAGCTAAAAGTACATATAAGACTACAATGCATGTGCTGCGTAAGTGTCCTCACTCACATTTTTCACCTAATCCTGAACCAAGGCTCTGATACCACCTTGTCAGGCACCCCACCTTACCAACTACAGTAAATTAAGGATGCTGCATAAGAAATAATCTCGAGTGAGGACAAACCATGCCTAGGTGGGGACCCGACGGTGAGACAATTCTAACCCTCGAACCAATCTGGTATATTTTTTAAAACATTTTAACCATATCCATACCATGGAGCTGAAATGAAAACATGTGTATATTAAACTGTATATATATATACAATAAACCACAAAACTGAAGTACCAAAATGAAACCAAATCCACTCCCACCATAAATCTATCCCCTCTCACATGTCAGGAGTATAGTCCTCTCCTGTACTATTATAATCCCCAGCTCTCGGTGTAGTGGATATATGACCTGTGATAAAGCACTAATGAGACATATATATCTCAGCAGATAAATCCATTATGTAACCAAGTAAAATAAATCTCCAGATATAAAAGACAAGCCGTGAAACATGATAAAACAAAATCCATCTCATAAGCGGTGAAAAATAAACCATATGAATACCTTCTTATCAAATGTCATGCAGTATCAAAAGTAAACCAGATAAACATGTATACCAAATTTCCATTTCCATTATTTTATATGTTATATACTTACTGGGCCCGATTCCCTTCTGAATCATTATCCTCTGGATCCAATCATCATATCAAATGACCCTCCAGCCGGCATCCATCCAGTACATAACACTAGGCAGATATCTGATCCGAAGACCGATACCCTGCGATCTCATCCGCTAGGCCTAGTGCCACCAGGCAGGTATAGTACTGATACCCTGCGATCACATCCGCTAGGCCTGGTGTCATCAATATATATGGAGGTCATGGTACACATACACACTAGGCAGATATCTGATCCGAAGATCGATACCCTGCGATCTCATCCGCTAGGCCTAGTGGTGAGGATAATGTCTCCAGGAATCCAATTTTCAATTTTTATTTTCCAATCATGTCACACATGTGATAAATATGCCAAAACCATATCAATATGTCCAACCAATTATATTTTATCTCATATTATGCTTTTTGTTTCAATTTCCTTTTTGTCATCTTTTATGCTTTCAGTTCAATCAGAAAATAACACCATAAAACATATATCAAGCCATGAGATAAAAGTCATGTAAAGAAAAACTGTAATGCAGCCCGTAAGAAACCATGTATCGAAAAATAAATAAATACTATTGTGCTATATCACAGGTTACGAATTTATCTACCTCAATTTGCTGTACCAACTGTCTTACTCACTTCTGCTTCTTCTTGATGTCCTACAAGCCCGTAAAATACAAAAATAATTAATTTAAATATGCTTATTAGTCAAAACTGCTTTCTAAAAGCTTTCCCAAACACACCCCAAAATAATCCCAAAAATGGGCTTACGCGGCACTGAACCGCCCGCTGGACCGCGCACGCAGAAAAGCTTTCTAAAAGCCCTGCCAAACACTTCCCGAAATCCCCAAAAATCCCAATTTTTCTCTTGTTTCTCGCCGCGCCTGGACCGCGCCTCCGCTGAACTGGCCTGCGGTTCAGCTCCGCGGTTCAGCCAACTGAACCGCTCCTCTCTCCCTCTCTCTCTCCTCCGCCTCAGCCCGAACCGGGCGCCTTCCGGTTCGGTTAACCCGAACCGGTTCAAACAGGGTCATCCCTGTTTCTCACCCGTCGCTGCTTCCCTCTCTCCTCGCCGCCGCTCGCGTCCGGCGGCTTCTAGCCGCTTCCACGGTAAATTTCTCTTTTCTCCGAATCCCTCTCCGGAATTACCAAGCTCCTTTCGACTTCTTTCGCACTCCTTGACGACCAATTTGCCAGAAAAATATTCCGCATCTCGCGGCCGACAACTCCGGCCACTCCTTCGGCAACCCACTACGTCTCCGGCCGAAAATAAACATTCGGCCGGCCTCTCTTACTCTCCCCCCACTCAACAGAACCCCAATACAGCAAAATAAAACGAACCATCTTACCTTGCCGCAGTTTTTCCGGCGAGCTTCCGAGCTTCCGTTAAATTTCCGACAGCTTTTCGCAATCGCTAAAACTTTTCCAAACCGCTTCTGTATTTAAGGGGATTAATTCACCCGGACTGGACACGTATGTGTTGATTTCGCCTTGTACCGACACGTTCGTGATTTTTTTGCAGAACACCCCCTGAACTTTTCCAAATTACAAATCTACCTTCCGCCATCCGATTTTAAACTAAATCGGAAATCCTAAATTGCAGATATATCCCGGATCTGAAATCCTGAAATTACAAATATATCCAAAACTTTAAAAATTCATAATTAATTATCCAAAATTCCAAAAATTACAAACTTACCATCGTTGGACTCGTCTCAAAGAGCTCTTTCTATAAAAAAAAATATAAAAAATACAAATAAAAGAAAACTAGGGCTGTTACATTCCTCTTCTTCTTGTTCTTCTTGTTCTTCTCTTCTTCTTCTTCTGGTTCACTAAAATCTTCTTCTTGTACTTCTTCTTGCACTTCTTCTTGTACTTCTTCCTCTTCTTCTTCGTCATCATCATCATGTTATCCTTCTTCTTCTTCTTCTTCTCATTCTTCTTCTTCATCATCATCTTCTTCCACATCTTCTTCTTCTTCTTCTCCTTCTACTTCTTCTTCTTCTTCTACTACTACTTCTTCTAGTTCTACTTTTTCATCTTGTTGTTCTTATTATTCTTCTTCACCATCATCATCTTTTTCTTCTTTTTGTTCTTCTTCTTCTTCTTCTTCTTCTTCTACTTCTTCTTCTACCTCTTCTTCTACTTTTTCTTCGCCTTCTTCTTCTTTGTTTTACTCTTCTTCTTCTTCTTCTTCTTCTTGTACTTCTTCTTTTTCCTCTTGTTCTCCAACTTTGTCTTTTTCTTCTTCTTCTTCTTCTTTTTCTTATCCTCCTCCTCCTTCCTCTTCCTCTTCCACTACTTCTACTTCTAATTCTTCTTCTTCTACTTCTTTTTCTTCATCATCATCATCTTTTTATTTTTCTTCTTCTGCTTCTTATTGTTCTTCTACTTCTTCTTCTTCTTCTTCTTCTTCTTCTTCTTCGTCTTCTACTTCTTCTTCCTCTTCTTCTTTCTCTTCTTGCTTCCTCTTCTTCTTCTTCATCATCAACATCTTCTTTTTTCTTCTTCCTCTTCTTCTTCTTCTACTACTATTACTTCTTCTACTTCTTCTTCTTCTTCTTTTTGTTTGTTTTCTTCTTCCTCTTCTTCTTCTTCTTCTTCTTCCTCTTCTTCTTCTTCTTCCTCTTCTTCCTCTTCTACTTTTCCTTCTTCCACTTCGTCTTCCTCTTCTTCCTTCCTCTTCCTCTTCTTATTCTTCTTCTTCTACTTCTTCTTCTTCTTTTTCTTCTTCTTCTTCTTCTAAATCTTCTTCCTGTACTTCCTCTTCTACTTCTTCCTTTTCTTCTTCTTCTTTAAGTTCTTCTTCTTTTTCCTCTTCTTCTTCTTCTTCTTCCCCTTCTTCTTCTTCTTCAACTACATCTTCAATGTCTTCTTCGTCTTCTTCTTCTTCTTCTACTCCTTCTACTCCTTCTTCTTCTTTCTCTTCTACTTCTTCAAATCCTTCTTCTTCTTCTTCATCATCAGCTTCTTCTTTTTCTTCTTCTTCTTCTTTTTCTTCTTCTTCTTTTTCTTCTTCTTCTTCTTCTCCTTCTCCCACTTCTTCTTCTTCATCTTCTTCATCTTCTTCTTCTTCTTCTTCTTCTTCTTTTTCTTCTTCTTCTTCCCCTTCTTCTTCTTCTTCGTCACCTTCTTCCTCTTCTCCTTCTTTCGCCTCTTCTTCTTCTTCTTCTTCTTCTCATCCTCCTCCTCCTCCTTCATCTTCTTCTTCATTTTCTTCTTCTTCTTCTTCTTCTTCTTCTTCTTCGAGTTCTTTTTCTTCTTTTTTTTCTTCAACATCATCTACTTCATCTTTTTCTTATTCTTCTTCTTCTTCTTCATCTTCTTCTTTGTCTTGTTCTTCTTCTTCAACTTCTACTTCTACTTTTTGTTCTCTTTCTTCTTCTTCTTCTTCTTCCTCTTGTACTTCTTCTTCTTCTTCATCTTCTTCCTTTTTTTGCCTTTTTCGTTTTCTTCTTCTGCTTCTTCTTCTTCTTCTTCTTCTTATTCTTCTACTATTTTTTCTTTTGTTTTTCATCTTCTTCTTCTTCTTTTTCGTCATATTCTTCTTCCTCTTCTTCATCATCATCATCTTCTTCTTCTTCTTATTCTTTTTCTTCTTCTTCTTCTTCTCTTACTACTACTACTTCTTCTTCTTCCTCTTCTTCTTCTTCTTCTTCTTCATTTTCTTCACCATCTTCTTCTTCTGCTTCTTCTTCTTCTCGTCCTTCTTCTTTCTCTCCTTCTTCTTTGTCATCATTTTCTTCTTCTTCCTCTTCTTCATCTTCGTCTTCTTCTTCTCTAGTTCTTCTCCTTCTTCTTCCTCTGCTTCTTCTTCTAATTCTTCTTCTTTCTCTTCATCTTCTTCTTCTTCTTCCTGTTTTCTTGTCCTTCTTCTCTTCTTCTTCTTCTTCTTCTTTTTCTAATTCCACTTCTTCCTCTTCTTCTTCTTCTTCATCTTCTTCTCCTTCTTCTACTTCTTCTTCTTTTTCTTATTCTTCTACTTCTTCTTCTTCTTCTTCTTCTTCTTCAATTACTACTACTTATACTTCTTCAACTTCTTCTTCTTCTTTGTCCACCTCTTCATCTTCCTCCTCCTGTTCTTCTTTTTTTTCTTCTTCTTCATCTTTTTCTTCTCCTCCTTCTTTTCGTTGTTCTTTTTGTTCTTCTTCTTCTACAATTTCTTCTTCTTCTTCTACTACTGTGTCTCATCTTCTTCTTCTTCTTCATCTTCTTCTTCCTCATCTAATTCTTTTTAATAAACTTTTTCTTGTACTTGCTCTGCTTCTTCCTCTTCTTACTTCCTCTTCTTCTTCTTCTTCTTCTTCTTCTTCCACTTCCTCTTCTTCTTCATTATCTTCTTCTTCTTCTACTTTTTCTTCTTCCTCATCCTCTTCATATTCATCATCATCATCTTCTTCTCCTCCTCCTTCTCCTTCTTCTTGTTCTTGTTCTTCTTCTTCTTCTTCTTCTTCTTCCACTTCCTCTTCTTCTTCATTATCTTCTTCTTCTTCTACTTTTTCTTCTTCCTCATCCTCTTCATATTCATCATCATCATCTTCTTCTCCTCCTCCTTCTCCTTCTTCTTGTTCTTGTTCTTCTTCTTCTTCTTCTTCTTCTTCTTCTTCTCCTCCTCCTCCGTTTTAATCTTCCCTTTATTCTTCTTCTTCTTTCTCTTCTTCTTCTTCTTCATCTTCTTTTTCCAATTCTTCTTCTTCCACTTCTTCTCTTTGTTCTTCTTCTTTTTTCTTTTCCTTCTACTTCTTCTTCCTCTTTGTCTTCATCTTTTTCCTCTATATCTTCTTCTTCATTTATTCTTCTTCATCATCATCAACATCATCATCATCTTCTAATTATTATTCTTCTTCTTCTCCTTAGTCTTCTTCTTCTTCTTTTTCTTCTTCTTCTTCTACTTCTCATCCATCTCCTCCTTCCTCTTCTTCTTCTCCTCCTTCATCTTTTTCTTCTACATCTTCTTCTTCTTCTTCGTCTTCTTCTTTTTCTTCCTCCTCCTCCTCTTCTTCTTCTTCTTCTTCTCCTTCTTCTTCTTCTTCTCCTTCTTCTAATTCTTCTTCTACTTCTTCATACTCTTCTTCTTCTTCTTCGACTAGTTCTTCTTCTTCTTCTTCTTCTTCTTCTTCTACTTATTCCTCTTCTTCTTCTTTTACTACTTCTTCTTCTTCCTCCTCTTCTCCTTCTTCTTCTTCTTAACCTTTCTCTTCTTGTTCATCTCATTCTTCTTCTTTTTCTTCTTCATCTTCTTCTTCCTCATTCTCTACCTCTTCTCCTTCTTCTTCTTCTTCTTCTACTTTTTCTTCTACTTCTTCTTTTTCTTCCTCTTCTTCTTTTTCTTCTTCATCTCCTACGACTTCTTCTTCTTCTTCGTCTTCTTTTTCTTATATTTTTTTTTCTTCTTATTGTTCTCCTTCCTCCATCTTCCCTTCCACTTATCTTTCTCATCTACTTCTTTTTCTTCCTCTACTATTTCTTCTTCTTTCTCTTCTTCTTCCTCTTCTTACTTCTTATTATTCTTCTTCTTCTTCAAAATCTTCTTCTCCTTCTTCTTCTCCTCCAATTCTTCTTCTCCTCTTCTTCTTTTTCTTTATCTTCTTTCTTCTTATTCTTCTTCACCTCCTCCTCCTCCATCTTCTTCTTCTACATCCTCTCCTCCTCCTCCTCCTCCTTCTTCTTGTTCTTCTTCTTCTTAATCATCATCGTCATCATCTTCTTCTTCTTCTTCTTCTTCTTCTTCCTCTTCTTCTTCTTCCACTTCTTCTTCTTCTTCTTTTCTTCTTCTTCTTCTTCTTCTTCTTCTTCTTCTAATTCCACTTCTTCCTCTTCTTCTTCTTCTTCCTCTCTTCTTCTTGTTCTTTTACTTCTTCTTCTTCTTCTTCTTCTGCTTCTTCTTCTTCTTCTTCTTCTTCTTCTACAACTACTTATACTTCTTCATCTTCTTCTTCTTCTTTGTCCACCTCTTCATCTTCCTCCTCCTGTTCTTCTTGTTTTTCTTCTTCTTCATCTTTTTCTTCTTCTCCTTCTTCTTGTTGTTCTTTTTGTTCTTTTTCTTCTATAATTTCTTCTTCTTCTTCTTCTTCTTCTTCTTCTTCTATTGTGTCTTCATCTTCTTCTTCTTCTTCATCATCTTCTTCTTCCTCATCTACTTCTTTTTAATCAACTTTTTCTTGTACTTGCTCTGCTTCTTCCTCTTCTTACTTCCTCTTCTTCTTCTTCTTACACTTCCTCTTCTTCTTCATCATCATCTTCTTCTTCTTCTTTTTCTTCTTCCTCATCTTCTTCATCTTCATCATCATCTTCTTCTTCTTCTCCTCCTTCTCCTTCTTGTTCCTCTTCTTCTTCTTCTTCTTCTTCTTCTCCTTCTCGTCCTCTTTTTTCATCTTCCCTCTATTCTTCTCCTTCTTTCTTTTCTTCTACTTCTTCTTCTTCTTCTTCTTCTTCTTCTTCTTCTTTTCCACTTCTTCTTCTTCCACTTCTTCTCTTAGTTCTTCTTCTTTTTTCTTCTCCTTCTACTTCTTCTTCCTCTTTGTCTTCATCTTTTTCTTCTATATATTCTTCTTCATTTATTCTTCTTCATCATCATCAACATCATCATCATCTTCTCATTATTATTCTTCTTCTTCTCCTTCGTCTTCTTCTTTTTCTTCTTCTTCTTCTTCTACTTTTCCTCCATCTCCTCCTTCCTCTTCTTCTTCTCCTCCTTCTTCTTTGTCTTCTACATCTTCTTCTTCTTCTTTGACTTCTTCTTGTTCTTCCTCCTCCTCTTCTTCTTCTTCTCCTTTTTCTTCTTCTTCTTCCTCTTCTTCTTCTTCTAATTCTTCTTATGCTTCATCTTCTACTTCTTCTTCTTACTCTTCTTCTTCTTCTTCTTCTTCTTCCTCTTCTTCTTCTTCTACTACTACTTCTTCTTCTTCCTCTTCTTCTTCTTCTTCTTCTTAACCTTTCTCTTCTTATTCATCTTTCCTTCTTCTTTTTCTTCTTCATCTTCTTCTTCCACATTCTTTACCTCTTATCTTTCTTCTTCTTCTTCTTCTTCTACTTTTTCTTCTTCTACTACTTTTTCTTGCACTTCTTCTTCTTATTCTTCTTCTTCCCCTACATCTTCTTCTTCTTCTTCTTCGTCTTCTTCTTTTTCTTATATTTTTTTCTTCTTCTTATTGTTCTCCTTCCTCCTCCTCCTCCCCTTCCACTTCTCTTCCTCATCTACTTCAAACACTTCCTCTACTGTTTCTTCTTCTTTCTCTTCTTCTACCTCTTCTTGCTTCCTCTTCTTCTACTTCTTATTCTTCTTCTTTTTCTTCTTCTTCTTCTTCTTCATAATCATCTTCTCCTTCTTCTTCTCCTCTAATTCTTCTTCTTCCTCTTATTCTTTTTCTTTTTCTTCTTTCTTCTTATTATTCTTCACCTCCTCCTCCTTCATCTTCTTATTCTACTTCCTATCCTCCTCCTCCTCCTTCTTCATCATCATCATCATCATCATCTTCTTCTTCTTCTTATTTTGCATCTTCTTCTTCCTCTTAAGATACTTCTTCGTCTTCTTCTTATTCTTCTTCTTATCCTTCTTCTTCATCATCATCATCTTTCTCTTCTTCTTCTTCTTCTCCTTCTAAAACAACAACTACTACTACTATTTCTTCATCATCTTCTTCTTCTTGTTCTTCTCTTCCTTTCTCTTCTTCTTCTTCTTCTTCTTCTTCTTATTCTTCTTCTTCTTCTTCTTCTTCTTCTTCTTCTTCTTCTTCTTCTTTATCTTCTTCTTATTCCTCTTCTTCTTCTTCTTCTTCTTCTCCTTCTTCTTCTTCTTCTTTTACTTTTTCTTCTACTTATTTTTCTTCTTCCTATTATTATTATTCTTCTTCTTCTTCATCATCTTCTTCTTCTCCTTTGCCTCCAACTCCATCTGCTTCTTCTTCTAATTGTTTTTCTTCTTCTTACTTCTTCTTTTTCTTCTTTTTCATCTTCTTCTTCTTCTCCTTTTTCTTCTTCTTCATCTTCTTCTTCTTCTTCTTCCTCTTCTTCTTCTTCTTCTTCTTCTTCTTCTTACTCTTCTTCTTCTCATTCTTCTTCTTCTCCTTCTTATTCATCATCATCATCATCTTCTTCTTCTTCTTCTTCTTCTTCTTCTTCTTCTTCTCCTCCTCCTCCTCTTCTTACTCCTTTTGCTTCTTCTTCTTCTTCAACTTCTTCTAAGTCTTCTTCTCTTCTTCTTGTTTTTCCACATCATCATCATCAACTTCTTCTTCTTCTTCTTCTTCTTCTTCTTTTGTTACTACTTCTTGTACTTCTTCTTTTCCTTCTTCTTGTCTTCTCTTTCTTCTTCTTTTTCTTCTTGTTCTTGTTGTTCTTCTTCTTGTTTGTCTTTTTGTCTTCAACTTCTTCTTCTTCTACTTCTTCTTCTTCTTCTTCTTCCTCTTCTTCTTTCTCATCATCTTCATCTTCTCCTTCTTCTTCCTCTTCTTCATCATCTTCTTCTTCTTCTTATTCTTCTTCTCCTTCTTCTTCTTCATCTCCTTCTTCTTCTTCTTCTACTTCTTCTCCCATATTTTCTTCTTGTTCTTCTCCTTCTTCGCCTTCTTCACCTTCTTCCTCTTTTTTTTTCTTCTTCTCCACCTCTTTCTACTTCTTCTTCTTCTTCTTTTTCTTCTTCTTCTTCTAATTTTTCTTCTTCTTCTTCTTCTTCTTCTTCTTCATCTTCTTCTTATTCTTTTTTTTCTTCTTCTATTTCTTCTTCTCCACCTCTATTTCTTCCTCTTTTTCTTTTTGTTATTCTTCAACTTTTTCTTCTTCTTACTCTTTTTCTTCCTCTTCTTCTTCTTTTTCTTCTTCTCCTTTTTCTTCATCTTCTTCTCCTTCTTCTTCTTCTTCAACTTCTTCTTCTTCAATTTCTTCTTCTTCTTCTTCTTCTTAAACTTCTTCTTCTTGTTCTTCTTCTTCTTGTTCCTCTTCTTCTTCTTTTGCTACTACTTCTACTACTTCTTCTTTTTCTTCTTCTTCTTCTACTTCTTCTTCTTCTTCTTTTTCTTCTTGTTCTTGTTGTTCTTCTTCTTCTTTGTCTTTTCTTCTTCTATTTCTTCTTCTTCTACTTCTTCTTCTTCAACTTCTTCTTTCTCTTCTTCTTCTTCTTCTTCTTCGTCTTCGTCTTCTTCTTCTACTTCTTCTTCTTCTTTATCTTCTTCT
>JAIUJO010002068.1:42500-55000 GCA_023846275.1 Vanilla planifolia
TCTTATTCTTTCTCCTCTTCTTCTTCTTCTTCTACTCCTCCACCTCCTACTACTACTACTACTACTTCTTCATCTCCTCCTCCTTCTTTATCTTCATCTTCATCTTATTCTTATTCTTTTTCTTCATCATCGTCATCTTCTTCGTCATCTTCTTCTTCTTCTTCTTCCTCTTCTTGTTCTTCCTCTTCTTCCTTGTCCTCTTCTTCTTTTTCTTCTCCTTCTACTTCTTATTGTTCTTTGTCTTCTTCTTCTACTTTTGATACTTCTTCATCTTCTTACTCTTCTTCATCATCATTATCTTTCTCTTCTTCTTCTTCTTCTTCTATTATTACTATTACTACTACTTCTGCTTCTTCTTCTTCTTCTTCTTCTCTTCCTTGTTCTTCTTCTTTTCTATTTGTTCTTCTTCTTCTTCTTCTTTATCTTCTTCTCCTTCTTGTTCTTCATCTACAATTTGATGAAGAAGGAGAAGAAGAAGAAGAAGAGGAGGAGGAAGAAGAAGAAGATGAAAGAGAAGGACGAAGACAAGGAGGAGGAGGAGAAGAAGAAGAAGAAGAAGAAGAAGATGAAGGAGAAGAAGTGGAAGAGGACGAAGAAGAAGAAGAGGTAAAAGAAGAAGAAGAAGGAGAAGAAGAAAAGGAAGAAGAAGGGGAAGGAGAATAAAATGAAAAAGTGGTAAAAGAATAAGAAGAAGAAGAGGAAGAGGAAGAAGAAGAAGAAGAAAAAGAAGTAGAAGTAGAAGAAAATGTGGAGAAAAAAAGGGGAAAATGAAGAAGAAGAGGAAGAAGAAGAGGATGAAAAAGAAGAAGATGAAGAAGGAGAAGAAGAAGAAAAGACGAAGAAACAAAAGAAGAATTAGAAAAAGGAGAAGAGGAGGAAGAAGGAGAAGGAGAAAAGTAGAAGAGGATGAAGAACGAGAAGAAGAAGAAGAAGAAGAAGATGAAGAAGTAGAAGAAGTAGTAGTAGAAGAAGAAGGCAAAGAATAAAAGATGAAGGACAAGAAGAAGAAGAAGATGGCTAAGAAGAAGAAGAAGAAGAAGAATAAAAAGTAGAAGATGAAGAAGAAGATCAAAGAAAGGAAGAAGAAGAAGAAGAAGAAGCAAAAGAAGAAAAAGAAGAAGAAGAACAAAATGAAGTGGAGAAGAAGAAGAATAAGACATAGAAGAAGAAGTAGGAGAAGAAGAAGAAGAAGAAGAAGAAGCGGAAGAAGAAGTGAAGAAGAAGTAGAAGAAGAAGAAGGAGAAGAAGGAGGATAAAAAGAAGAAGAAGAAGAAGAAGATAATGATAAAGAAGTAGAAGAAGAAGAAGAATATGAAGATGTATAGAAAAGAAGAAGTAGAAGTTGAAAAAAACAAGAAGAGTAAGAAGAAAAAGTAAAAGTACAAGAAGAAGAAGAAGAAGAAGAAGAAGGAGAAGTAAGTGAAGAAGGGACAGTAGAAGAAGAACATGATGAAGAAGAAGCAAGAGAAGGAGGTGGAGAAGAAGAAGAAGAAGAAGAAGAGGAGGAAGAAGAAGAAGAAGAAGAAGAAGAAGAAGAAGGAGATGAAGAAGAAGATGAAAAAGAAGAAGAAAAAGTGGAAGAATAAGAAGAGGAAGAAGAAGAAGAAGAAGAAGAAGAAGAAGAAGAAGAAGAAGAAGATGATGATGATGATAAAGAAAAAGAACAAGAAGAAAACAAGGAAGAGGAAGAAGAGGAAGATGATGGGGAAAAAAGGGGAAGTAAAAGAAGAAGAAAAGTGATAATAAGAATTAGAAGAAGAAGAAGAAGAATATGAAGAAGTAAAAGTAGTAGAAGAAGATGAAGAATAAAAAGAAGTAGAAGTAGTAGTAGTAGAAGAAGAAGAAGAAGGAGAGGAAGAAGGTGTAGAAGAAGAAGAAGCAGAAGTAGAATAAGAAGAAGATCTAAGAGAAAAAGAAAGAAAAGAAGATGAAGAAGAAGAATAAGATGAAGAGGAAGAAGAAGAAGAAGAAGAAGGAGAAGAACAAGTAGAAGAACAATAGTAAGAAGGGGGAGATGAAGAAGGTGAGGAAGAAGAAGAAGAAGAAGAAGAAGAAGAATAAGAAGAAAAGGAAGAAGCAGAAATAGAAGAAGAAGAAGAAGAAGAAGAAGAAGAAGATGATGAAGAGGAAGAAGAAGAAGAAAAAGAAGAAGAAGGAGAAGAAGAAAAAGAAGATGAAGATGATGACGAAGAAGATGTATAGAAAAGAAGATGAAGAAAAAGAAGAAGAGCAAGAAGAAAAAGTAGAAGAAGTAAAAGAAGAAGAAGAAGAAGAACAAGAAGAAGGAGAAGTAGAAGAAGAAGGGAAAGTAGAAGAAGAACATTATGAAGGAGAAGTAAGAGGAGGAGGTGGAGAAGAAGAAGAAGAAGAAGAAGAAGCAGAAAAAGGACAAGAAGAAGAATTAGAAGAAGAAGAAGAAAAAAAAAAGGAGAAGTAGGAGGAGTAGAAGATGAAGAAGGAGAATTAGAGAAAAACGAAGAATAAGAAATCAAAGAAGAAGAGGAAGAAGGAAGAGAAAGAAGAGGAAAATGACGGGGAAAAAGAAGGGAAAGTAAAAGAAGAAGAAGAATGATGATAAGAATTAGTTAAAGAAGAAGAATAAGAAGAAATAGAAGTAGTAGAAGAAGAAGTGGAAGTAGTTGAAGAAGAAGAAGAAGAAGAACGAGAGGAAGAAGAAGGAGAAGTAGAAGAAGAAGAAGAAGAGGAAGTAGAATAACAAGAAGATGAAGCAGAAAAAGAAAGAGAAGAGGAAGAAGAAGAAGATGATGAAGAGGAGGAGGAGGAAGAAGAAGAATAAGAAGAACAAGTAGAAAAAGAACAGTAAGAAGTGGGAGATGAAGAAGGTGAGGGAGATGATGTTGAAGAAGAAGAAGAAGAAGAAAGGGAAGAAGAAGAAGAGGAGGAGGGAGAAGAAGAAGAAGAAGAAAAAGAACAAGAAGAAAAAGAAGAAGAAGAAGATGAAGAAGAAGAAGGAGAAGAAGAAGAAGAAGAAAAAGTAAAAGGAGAAGAAATGGGGGAAGAAGAAAAAAAAGAAGAAGAAAATAGGGAGGATGAAGAAGAAGAAGAAGAAGAAGAAGAAGAAGAAGAAGAACAATAAGAAAAAGAAGAGGAGGAGGAGGAAGAAGAAGAAGAATATGAAGAAGGAGAAGAAAAAGAATAATAATAAGAATAAGAAGAAGAGCAAGAAGAAGAAGAAGAATAAGAAGAAATAGAAGTAGAAGAAGAAGAATAATAATAAAAGGTAGAAAAAGAAGAAGATGTAGAAGAACTAGAAGGAAATGAAGAAGAAGGAGAAGAAGAAGAAGATGAGGAAGAAGAACAATAAGAAGATGAAGGAGATAAAGAAGGAGAAGATGAAGAAGAAGAGGAAGAAGAAGAAGTAGTAGAAAAAGAAGTAGTAGAAGTATAAGAGGAAAGAGAACAAGAAGAAAAAGATGAAAGAGGAAGAAGAAGAAGAAGATGGTTAAGGAGAAGATGGAGAAGAAGAACAAGAAGAGGAATAAGAGGAAAAGAAAGTAGAAGAAGAACAAGGAGAAGAAGAAAGAAGAGAAGAATTAAAAGGAGGACAAGAGGAGGAGGAGGAAGAAGAAGAAAATTACAAGACTTAGAAGAAGAAGAAGAAGAAGAAGAAGAAGAAGATGACGGTACAAAAGTAGGAGAAGAAGAAGAAGACGAAGACGAAAAAGAAGAAAAAGAAAAAACAGAAGCAGATGACGAAGAAGAAGAAGAAGAAGAAGAATAAAAGAAGAAGATGAAAAAGAAGAAGAAGGTAAAGAAGGTGAAGAAGAAGAAAAAGAAGAGGCAGAAGTAGAGGAAGAAGAAGATGAAGGAGAAGAAGATGGAGAAGAAGAAGAAGAAGAAGAAGAAGAAGTAGTAGGAGATGAAGAAGAACAAGTAGAAGAAGAAGAAGGAGAAGGAGAAGGAGAAGAAGAAGAAGAAGAAGAAAAAGAAGAAGAAAAAGAAGAATAGAAAAGAAGAAGAAGAGCAAGAAGAAAAGTACAAGAATAACAAGAAGAAGAAGATGGAGAAGGAGAAGAAGAAGAAGAAGAGAAAGTAGAAGAAGAACATGATGCAGGAGAAGAATAATGAGGAGGAGGAGAAGGAGAATAAGAAGAAGAAGAAGTAGAAGAAAAAGAAGAAGAAGAAGAAGAAGAAGAAGATGTAGGAGAAGAAGGAGAAAAAGAAGAAGAAGAAGAAGAAAAAGTGGAAGAAGAAAAAGACAGGAAGAAGAAGAAGAACAAGATGGTGATGATGATGTTGAAGAACAAGAAGAAGACGAAGAAGAAGAAAAGAAGGAAGAAGACGAAGAGGAAGATGATGGGGAAGAAGAAAGGATAGTAGAAGAAGAAGAAGAATAACGATAAGAATTAGAAGAAGAAGAATAATAATAATAATAATAAGTAGAAATAGAAGAAGAAGAATAAAAAGAAATAGAAGAAGAAGAAGAAGAAAAAGGAGAGGAAGAAGAAATAGAAGAAGAAGAAGACGAATTGGAAGAAGAACAAGAAGAAGATGAAGGTGAAAAAGAAAGAGAAGATGAAGAAGGAGAAGAACAAGAAGAAGAAGATGAAGAAGAACAAGTAGTAATAGAAGAAGAAAGAGAAGGAGAAGATGAGAAAGAAGAACGGGAAAAAGAAGAAGAAGTATAGAAAGAAGGAGAAGAAGAGGAAGAAGAAGAAGAAGAAGAAGATGAATAAGGAGAAAAAAAAGAACAAGAAGAAGAAGATGAGGGAGAGAGGAAGAAGACGAAGAAGAAGAAGAAGAAAAGAGAGAAAAGGAAGAAAAAGAGGAAGAAGAAGAAGAAGAAGATGACGATGATGATGATCATGATGAACAAGTGGAAGAAGTAGAGGATGAAGAAAAAGAAGAAGATGGAGAAGAAGAAGAAGAAGAAGTTGAAAAGAAAGATGTGGAGGAAGAAGAAGAAGAATAAAGATACGAAGAGGAAGATGAAGAAGACAAAGAAGACAAAGAAGGCGAAGAAGAAGACGAAGAGGAAGAAGAAGAAGAAAAAGATGGAGAGGAAAAAGGGGGAGAAGGAGACGAAGAAGAAGAAGAAGAAGAAAAAGAAGAAGATGATGATGAATAAGAAGAAGAAGTGGAAGAGGAGGAAGAAGAAGAAGAAGTAGAAGAAGAAGAAGAGGAAGGAGAAGAAGAAAAAGAAGAAGAAGAAGAAGAAGACGATGAAGAAGAAGAAGAAGAAGAAGAAAAAAGAAGTGGAAGAAGAGGAAGGTGAAGAAAATCAAGAAGAAGAAGAAGAAGAAGAAGTAAAAGAAAATCGGGGCAGAAAAGGAGAAAAAGATGAAGAAGAAGGTGAAGTAGAAGAAGAAGAAGAAGAAGGCGAAGAAGAAGAAGAAGAAGAAGAAGAAGACAAAAAAGAAGAAGAGGAAGAAGAAAAAGAGGAAAAAGAAGAAGAACTAGAACAAGAAAGGGAAGAAGAAGAAGAAGATGAAGAAGAAGAAGAAGAAGAAGAAGAGGAAAAAGAAGAAGAGAAAATAAGAACAAGAAAAAGATGAAGAAGAAGGAGAAGAAAAGCAAGTAGAAGAAGAAGAAGGGGAAGAAGAAAGAAGAGAAGAATTAAAAGAAGAAGGACAAGAGGAGGAGGAAGAAGACGAAGAAAATTATAAGACGAAGAAGAAGATGACAGTAAAAAAGTAGGAGAAGAAGATGAAGATGAAGAAGAAAAAGTAGAAAAAGAAAAAACAGAAGAAATGACAAAGAAGAAGAAGAAGAAGAATAAAAGAAGAAGATGAAGAAGAAGAAGAAGAAGAAGGTAAAGAAGGTGAAGAAGAAGAAGAAGAAGAAGAGACAGAAGTAGAGGAAGAAGAAGATGAAGGAGAAGAAGATGGAGAAGAAGAAGAAGAAGAAGAAGAAGAAGAAGTTAAAGAAGAAGAAGAAGTAGTAGGAGATGAAGAAGAAGAAGAAGAAGAAGGAGAAGAAGAAGGAGAAGGAGAAGAAGATGAAGAAGAAGAAGAAAAAGAAGAATAGAAAAGAAGAAGAAGAGCAAGAAGAAAAAGTACAAGAAGAACAAGAAGAAGAAGATGGAGAAGGAGAAGAACAAGAAGAAGAGAAAGTAGAAGAAGAACATGATGAAGGTGAAGAATAATGAGGAGGAGGAGGAGAGGGAGAATAAGAAGAAGAAGAAGTAGAAGAAGATGTAGGAGAGGAAGGAGAAGAAGAAGAAGAAGAAGAAGAAGAAGAAAAAGTGGAAGAAGAGAAAGACAAGAACAAGAAGAAGAATAAGATGGTGATGATGATGCTGAAGAACAAGAAGAAGCAGAAGGAGAAGAGAAGGAAGAACACGAAGAGGAAGATGATGGGGAAGAAGAAAGGATAGTAGAAGAAGAAGAATAATACTGATAAGAATTAGAAAACGAAGAAGAAGAAAAAGAAGAATAAGAAGTAGAAATAAAAGAAGAATGATAAAAAGAAATAAAAGAAGAAGAAGAAGAAAAAGGAGAGGAAGAAGAAATAGAAGAAAAAGAAGATGAATTGGAAGAAGAACAAGAAGAAGATGAAGGAGAAAAAGAAAGAGAAGATGAAGAAGGAGAAGAACAAGAAGAAGAAGATGAAGAAGAACAAGTAGTAGTAGAAGAAAAAAGAGAAGGAGAAGATGAGAAAGAAGAACTGGAAAAAGAAGAAGAAGATGAACAGAAAGAAGGAGAAGAAGAGGAAGAAGAAGAAGAACAAGAGGAATAAGGAGAAAAAAAGAACAAGAAGAAGAAGATGAGGAGAGAGAGGAAGAAGACGAAGAAGAAGAAGAATATGAAGTAGAAGAAGAAGAAAAAAGAGAAGAGGAAGAAAAAGAGGAAGAAGAAAGGATAATAGAAGAAGAAGAATAATAATGATAAGAACTAGAAAAAGAAGAAGAAGAAAAAGAAGAAGAAGAAAAAGAAGAAGAAGAAAAAGAAGAATAAGAAGTAGAAATAGAAGAAGAAGGATAAAAAGAAGTAGAAGAAGAAGAAGAAGAAAAAGCAGAGGAAGAAGAAATAAAAGAAGAAGAAGATGAATTGGAAGAAGAACAAGAAGAAGATGAAGGAGAAAAAGAAAGAGAAGATGAAGAAGGAGAAGAAAAAGAAGAAGAAGATGAAGAAGAACAAGTAGTAGTAGAAGAAGAAAGAGAAGGAGAAGATGAGAAAGAAGAAATAGAAAAAGAAGAAGAAGAAGAACAGAAAGAAGGAGAAGAAAAGGAAGAAGAAGAAGAACAAGAGGAATAAGGAGAAAAAAAGAACAAGAAGAAGAAGATGAGGAGAGAGAGGAAGAAGGCGAAGAAGAAGAAGAATATGAAGAAGAAGAAGAAGAAAAAAGAGGAGAGGAAGAAAAAGAGGAATAAGAAGAAGAAAAAGATGACGATGATGGTGAAGATGATGAACAAGTGGAAGAAGTAGAAGAAGAAGAAAAAGAAGAAGATGGAGAAGAAGAAGAACAAGAAGATGAAAAGAAAGATGGGGAGGAGGAAGAAGAAGAAGAATAACGATACGAAGAAGAAGATGAAGAAAAGGAAGAAGGCGAAGAAGGCGGCGAAGAAGAAGAAGTGGAAGAAGAAGAAGAAGATGAAGAAGATGGAGAGGAAAAGGGGGAGAAGGAGATGAAGAAGAAGAAGAAGAAGAAAAAGAAGAAGAAGATGATGATGATGAATAAGAAGAAGAAGTGGAAGGGGAAGAAGAAGAAGAAGAAGTAGAAGAAGAAGAAGAGGAAGGAGAAGAAGATGAAGAAGATGAAGAAAAAGAAAAAAAAAAGAAGAGGAAGAATAAGAAGGAGAAGAAAATCAAGAGGAAGAAGAAGAAGAAGAAGAAGAAGTAAAAGAAAATCGGGGCAGAAAAGAAGAAAAAGATGAAGATGAAGGTGAAGTAGAAGAAGAAGAAGAAGATGTCAAAGAAGAAGAAGAAGAAGAAGAAGAAGAAGACGAAAAAGAAGAATAAGAAGAAGAACTAGAACAAGAAAGAGAACAAGAAGACGAAGATGAAGAAGAAGAAGAAAAAGAAGAAGAGGAAAAAGAAGAAGAGAAAATAAAAACCAGAAAAAGATGAAGAAGAAGGAGAAGAAAAGCAAGTCGACGAAGAAGAAGGGGGAGAAGAAAGAAGAGAAGAATTAAAAGAAGAAGGACAAGAGGAGTAGGAAGAAGAAGAAGAAAATTTCAAGAAGAAGAAGAAGAAGAAGATGACGGAAAAAAAGTAGGAGAAGAAGAAGAAGACGAAGAAGAAAAAGAAGAAAAAGAAAAAATAGAAGAAATGACAAAGAAGAAGAAGAAGAGAAAGAATAAAAGAAGAAGATGATGATGAAGAAGAAGAAGGTAAAGAAGGTGAAGAAGAAGAAGAAGAAGAAGAAGAGACAGAAGTAGAGGAAGAAGAAGATGAAGGAGAAGAAGATGGAGAAGAAGAAGAAGAAGAAGAAGAAGAAGTTAAAGAAGAAGAAGTAGTAGGAGATGAAGAAGAAGAAGTAGAAGAAGAAGAAGAAGGAGAAGGAGAAGAAGATAAAGAAGAAGAAGAAAAAGAAGAATAGAAAAGAAGAAGAAGAGCAAGAAGAAAAAGTACAAGAAGAACAAGAAGAAGAAGATGGAGAAGGAGAAGAAGAAGAAGAGAAAGTAGGAGAAGAACATGATGAAGGAGAAGAATAATGAGGAGGAGGAGGAGAGGGAGAATAAGAAGAAGAAGAAGTAGTAGAAGAAAAAGAAGAAGAAGAAGTTGAAGAAGAAGTGGAAGAAGAAGAAGATGTAGGAGAAGAAGGAGAAGAAGAAGAAGGAGAAGAAGTAGAAAAAATGGAAGAAGAGAAAGAGAAGAAGAAGAACAACAAGATGGTGATGATGATGCTGAAGAACAAGAAGAAGAACCAGAAGGAGAAGAGAAGGAAGAACACGAAGAGGAAGCTGATGGGGAAGAAGAAAGGATAATAGAAGAAGAAGAATAATAATGATAAGAACTAGAAAAAGAAGAAGAAGAAAAAGAAGAATAAGAAGTAGAAATAGAAGAAGAAGGATAAAAAGAAGTAGAAGAAGAAGAAGAAAAAGGAGAGGAAGAAGAAATAGAAGAAGAAGAAGATGAATTGGAAGAAGAACAAGAAGAAGATGAAGGAGAAAAAGAAAGAGAAGATGAAGAAGGAGAAGAACAAGAAGAAGAAGATGAAGAAGAACAAGTAGTAGTAGAAGAAGAAAGAGAAGGAGAAGATGAGAAAGAAGAACTGGAAAAAGAAGAAGAAGATGAACAGAAAGAAGGAGAAGAAGAGGAAGAAGAAGAAGAACAAGAGAATAAAGAGAAAAAAAGAACAAGAAGAAGAAGATGAGGAGAGAGAGGAAGAAGACGAAGAAGAAGAAGAATATGAAGAAGAAGAAGAAGAAAAAAGAGAAGAGGAAGAAAAAGAGGAAGTAGAATAAGAAGATGACGATGATGGCGATGATGATGAACAAGTGGAAGAAGTAGAAGAAGAAGAAAAAGAAGATGGAGAACAATAAGAACAAGAAGATGAAAAGAAAGATGGGGAGGAGGAAGAAGAAGAAGAATAACGATACGAAGAAGAAGATGAAGAAGACGAAGAAGACAAAGAAGGCGGCGAAGAAGAAGAAGAGGAAGAAGAAGAAGAAGAAGAAGAAGAAGAAGAAGATGGAGAGGAAAAGGGGGAGAAGGAGATGAAGAAGAAGAAGAAGAAGAAGAAGAAGATGATGAATAAGAAGTAGAAGAGGAGGAAAAAGAAGAAGAAGTAGAAGAAGAAGAAGAGGAAGGAGAAGAATAAAAAGAAGAAGAAGAAGAAGACGAAGAAGAAGAAGAAAAAGAAAAAAAAGAAGAGGAAGAATAGGAAGGTAAAGAAAATCGAGAGGAAGAAGAAGAAGAAGTAAATGAAAATCGGGGCAGAAAAGAAGAAATAGATGAAGATGGAGGTGAAGTAGTAGAAGAAGAAGAAGAAGGCAAAGAAGAAGAAGAAGAAGAAGAAGAAGAAGACGAAAAAGAAGAAGAGGAAGAAGAAAAAGAAGAATAAGAAGAAGACTAAGAACAAGAAAGAGAAGTAGAAGACGAAGAAGAAGAAGAAGATGAAGAAGAATAAGAAGAAGAAGAAGAAGAGGAAAAAGAAGAAGAGAAAATTAGAACAAGAAAAAGATGAAGAAGAAGGAGAAGAAAAGCAAGTAGAAGAAGTAGGAGAAGAAAGAAGAGAAGAAGTAAAAGAAGAAGGACAAGAGGAGGAGGAAGAAGAAGAAGAAAATTACAAGAAGAAGAAGAAGAAGAAGAAGAAGATGACGGTAAAAAAGTAGGAGAAGAAGAAGAAGACGAAGAAGAAAAAGAAGAAAAAGAAAAAACAGAAGAAGATGACGAAGAAGAAGAAGAAGAAGAAGAAGAAGAATAAAGAAGAAGATGAAGAAGAAGAAGAAGAAGGTAAAGAAGGTGAAGAAGAAGAAGAAGAAGAAGAGACAGAAGTAGAGGAAGAAGATGAAGGAGAAGAAGATGGAGAAGAAGAAGAAGAAGAAGAAGAAGTAGAAGTTAAAGAAGAAGAAGAAGTAGTAGGAGATGAAGAAGAAGTAGAAGAAGAAGGAGAAGGAGAAGGAGAAGAAGATGAAGAAGAAGAAGAAGAAGAAAAAGAAGAATAGAAAAGATGAAGAAGAGCAAGAAGAAAAAGTGCAAGAAGAACAAGAAGAAGAAGATGGAGAAGGAGAAGAAGAAGAAGAAGAGAAAGTAGAAGAAGAACATGTGAAGGAAAGAATAATGAAGAGGAGGAGGAGAAGGAGAATAAGAAGAAGAAGGAGAAGTAGAAGAAAAAGAAGAAGAAGATGTAGAAGAAGAAGAAGAAGAAGAAGAAGAAGATGTAGGAGAAGAAGAAGGAGAAGAAGAAGAAGAAGAAAAATTGGAAGAAGAAAAAGACAAGAAGAAGAAGAAGAACAAGATGGTGATGATGATGTTGAAGAACAAGAAGAAGAAGCAGAAGGAGAAGAGAAGGAAGAAGACAAAGAGGAAGATGATGGGGAAGAAGAAAGGATAGTAGAAGAAGAACAATAATAATGATAAGAATTAGAAGAAGAAGAAGAAGAAAACGAAGAATAAGAAGTAGAAATAGAAGAAGAAGAATAAAAAGTAGTAGAAGAAGAAGAAGAAAAAGGAGAGGAAGGAGAAATAGAAGAAGAAGAAGAAGACGAATTGGAAGAAGAACAAGGAGAAGATGAAGGAGAAAAAGAAAGAGAAGATGAAGAAGGAGAAGAACAAGAAGAAGAAGAAGAAGAACAAGTAGTAGTAGAAGAACAAAGAGAAGGAGAAGATGAAAAAGAAGAACGAGAAAAACAAGAAGAAGAAGAACAGAAAGAAGGAGAAGAAGAGGAAGAAGAAAAAGAAGAAGAGGAAGAAGAGGAAGGTGAAGAAAATCAAGAGGAAAAAGAAGAAGAAGAAGAAGAAGAAGAAGAAGCAAAAGAAAATTAGGGCAGAAAAGAAGAAGAAGAGGAAGAAGAAGATGGCGAAGAAGAAGAAGAAGAAGAAGAAGAAGAAGACGAAAAAGAAGAAGAGGAAGAAGAAAAAGAAGAAAAACAAGAAGAACTAGAACAAGAAGGAGAAGAAGAAGATGATGAAGAAGAAGAAGATGATGATGAAGAAGAAGAAGAAGAGGAAGAACAGGAAAAAGAAGAAGAGAAAATAAGAACAAGAAAAAGATGAAGAAGAGCAAGAAGACAGAGTAGAAGAAGTTCAAGAATAAGAACAAGAAGAAGAATAAGAAGAACAAGAAGAAAAGGAAGAAATAAAAGATTAAGAAGAAGAGGAAGGAGGTGAAGAAGAAGAAGAACAAGATTAAGGTGAAGAAGCTGAAGAAGAAGAAGAAGAAGAAGAAGAAGATGAAGAAGAAGAAGTGCAAGAAGAAGAAGAAGAAGAAGAAGAAGAAGGAGAAGAAGAAGCAGAAGAATAAGAAGAAGAAGAAGAAAATGTTGATGACGACGATGATAACAAGGAAGAGGAAGAAGAAGAAGAAGAAGAAGATAAAGAAGAAGAAGAAGAATAAGAAGAAGAAGAAGGACCAGAAGAAAAAGGAGAAGAAGATGTAGAGGTAGAAGAAGAAGAAGGATTAGAAGAAGAAAAAGAAGAAGATGAAGAAGAAGTAAAGTAGGAATAAGAAGAAGAAGAAATAGATGAAAGTGAAGAAGAAGGAGAAGAAGAAGAAGAAGAAGGAGAAGAATAAAAGGAAAAAAGAAGAAGAACAAGATGAAGAAAAACAAGAAGAAGAAGAACTTATGGAAGAAGAAGAAGAAGATGATAAGGAAGAAAAAAAATAAGACTAAGAAGAGAAAGAAGAAGGAGAAGAAGAATAAGCAATCGAAAAAGAAATAGAAGACGAAGAAGAAGTAGATGAAGGAGAAGAAAGAAGGAGAAGAAGTAAAAGAAGAAGAATTAGAAGGCCAAGAAGAGGAAGAAGAAGAAGAAGAACCATAAATAGAAGGAGAAGAAGAAAAAGAAGAAGAATTAGGAGAAGAACAAGAGGAAGAAGAAGAAGAAGAATGAGAAGAAGAAGAAGAAGAAGAAGAAGAAGACAAAGAAGAA